>ML106133.1:0-16502 GCA_003697995.1 Taxidea taxus jeffersonii | reverse complement strand
TTATTCAGCCTTGACTTTTTTTTTTAATTTTTTTTTTTTAAGATTTTTTTTTTTTTTTTTTTTTTTTAAGATTCCGTTTATTTACTTGACAGAAAAATCACAAGTAGGCAGAGACAGAGGGGGAAGCAGGCTCCCCGCTGAACAGAGAGCCTGATGCAGGGCTCAATCCCAGGACCCTGAGATCATGATCTGAGCCGAAGGCAGAGACTTAAACCACTGAGCAACCCCAGGCACCCCGTGGTACTTTCTTATATATTCTCTTTGTTGAAGTTCTCACTGCATTCATCCATTCCTCTCCTGAGTTTGGTGAGCATCTTTATGACAGTTATTTTGAACTCTTTATCGGGTAAATCATTCATTTATCTCTATTTCATTTAGGACTTTTTCAGAGGTTTTATCTTGTTCCTTTGTTTAGAAGTATTCTTCTATTTCTTCATTTTTTTGTCTCTCTGTAGGTTTTTATTCATTAGACAAAATAGTCGCTGTTCCCATTCTTTAAGGAATGGCCTCATGTAGATGAACCTTATTATTAACCCCACCCTAGCTCTTGGTTGTCTCTTAAGCCTTTGTTTTTGTCCAAGCCTCTTTTATTTTAGTGCTCCCCACCCAAGTAGTTGAGGGTATCCAAGACCTGCCAGTGTCCCAAAAGAATGGATATTCATCAGCACCCAGATTCAGGCTGATTAGAAACCAGAACCTCAGGCAGCAACTTTTAAAGTATAGAAGTATATTTACAGTACTGTGGGACTTCAAGAATAGGTCACACCAGCCATGATAGCTATGTGTTCTAAAGATGTTTTCTGGGCAGCAATCACAAAAAACTCAGGATGCCAGATAAGTGTATAAGCTCCTTTTCAGGAGATTCCAGTGACCTGGCGTAAGACAGGGAGAGAACACAAAGAAGCATTCACCAGCCTCTGTCTCTGAATGTTTCTCAGTAGCCCTTAGATGTATACTAAACCATAAGCCTACCCCTCAGGCAGAAGCTCCAGGGACAAGCAGATAGATCTCTTTTACAGAAAGACTAGGGATGTTTTTAAGTCTACTGTGTGTCAGTAGCCTGGGAGTGGCAGCTGGCCAAGAACTGTCTCTCCATTTGTTACAGTTCTGTGGAACTAAGGAAGGCAAACTCTGTGGCTACCAGAACTAGGCAGTGAAGATGCATTCCCTGGTTGGCAGCCACAGAAACTGGGGCACCAGACACATATAAAAGTTCCTCTCTGGGAGATACTGGCACTTTGGAGCATGGCAGAGGGAGAATGCCAAGATAGCAGCTGCCCTCTGAAGTCTCTATAGAAGATTATAGTAGGCCCTTAGTTGTGTGTTTAATTAAAAGCCTGCCCCTCAAGCTGCAGCTATAAAGATAAGCCAATCAGCCCCTTTCATAGACAGACTGAGCTTCTCAGTCTGTTGCCTGTTGTTGTGCCTTGGGGCTGGTGGCCAGTTAAGAACTCTCTTTATATCCTGTATTCTGTAGGAACCACAAATGTAAGTCTCACTGGCCAGCAGACTGGGTGATCAAGAGATCTCCCCTGGTAGCAGCCATAAAAATGAAGCACCAGAGTGTACAAACTCCTTTTGGGGAGATCCTAGCAAGCTGGAGTGAGGCAGAGGGAGACTTTAAAGATGGCACCCACCAGCCTTCATCTCTGGAGAATATGGTAACAGGCCCCTAGAGGTGTGTCCCTGAGAGAGCCCTCTTAGTGTCGTTTCTCAGTTCACTGTAGCCTTGTAGATCTCATGGATGTGAATCCCATTGGTTTTCAAAACTAGTTTTTGGGGGGCTCTTTCTCTGAGGTGCAAGTCTTAAATTTGGGGAGCCTGACATGGGGTTGAAGCTCTTGGCTCCTCAGGGAGAAGCTCCTGGTTTTGAGTTCCTTCCCAATCATGGTCACTGGGCTTGGGGCTGGGCTTTATGGTGAAACTACGTCTCATCCTCTCCTACCTGCTTCATTGTGGATTTTTTTCTCATTTGTCTGATGTGTAGGAGTTGCTGAGCTAGTTTTTGGGCTTTTCTCAGAGGAAATTGTTCCATATGCGGCTGTCCATTCAGTGTGTTCATGGGAGGATGTAAGTTCAGGATCTTCCTTTATCACCATCTTGAGCCAGACCATGTTAATTTAACCTGTTAAATTATTTAACTCAAATACAAAATATTTTTATTCCTGATCCTAGAACTTGATAAATTTATTACTTATTGATAATTACTATATATTTTCTCTTCCTTTTCAGTAGGCAAGTGCTGAATATTAGCTGGCTTCTATTAACTATTTGACTAATTCATTTATAAAAATTTTTGAGATTTGTTGAAAATTTTGACTAATGAGATGAGTACATATAGTCATAATTTTAGTTATAAAATATTAGCGTTCTTCAGTCATTAGCAATTAAACAAAAGTGAAATATTTTAGTCAGTGATACTGTTGTTGTTAGGAAAAATCTTCAGTCCTCATTCTCTGAGATACTAGTTTCATGCTTAGAAAATCATGAGCTCTGGAAACATTTCTCAAACTTGCAGCTAGGATTTAAATTCAAATCTTAATGAGGAAGACCAACATGAGCTATAGCAACTCACGTATTTCTGAAAAGTATTTTAAGGTTAAATATTAAACAATAGTATAAGTCCTGGGATTTGATTTATTTTTTAGCTGAGAAAGTTATCTGTGTTCAGTACGTGGAGGGAACCAACTGGACATCCTGCTTACACAAAGCTAATCAGTAGCTTGACAGCCCCAATCAAACATCCAACAGAGAGTGTCTAGAGGTCATAATCTGCGAGTCTCCTGCATTGTTTTTGTTTTAAGAGGTTTGGGGGGATGAAGGAAGGATGGTACAATTTTAGGTTGTACATAGTTGCCAATTTCCTTTTTTTCTAGTTGGATCATATTAGTAGTTTGACCATTTTTCACCTCAAAGGAACCACTTTCTTATATTATTTTATCTCTGTCTTCAAGCTCATTAGCTTTAATTATGGATAAGCTAATGTGAAGGTTTTTAAAAATCAACCTCACAAAATATAATATTCTACAAAAGTGAACTTTCCAGAGAACTCATACTGTTCCTTTAAGCACCAAAATAAAATAGAAGAGGAAAGATGAAGTGGGCAGGAGGGGGTAGAGGATAATCGTAGTAGTAATAATGTAACAGTAATAGAAAAGTTCTGGAACACCTGAGTGGCTCCGTCAATTAAAGGTCTGACTTGTGATTTCAACTCAGGTTACGATCTTAGGGTCATGAGCTCAAGCCCCATGTCAGGCTCTGCACTGGGCACAGAATCTGCTTGAGATGCCCACCCTTTCCCCCTCCCTCTGCCTCTCTCCCCACTTGTGCTTGCTTGCTCTCAATCTCACTAAAATAAATAGATAAAATCTTAAAAAAAATAAGAAGAAAGTTCTGAAATGTCTACCTTTCTATGTAACTGAAACTTTTCTTGGAGGCTTGGGTTCATTTCCATGAATATCAAAGATTAAACCTGTTATCTGTTGAAGAGCTCTGGCAATATAATATTTAGATCTGTTGGCTCCTAAACATTTTTACTCTTACACAGTCAGCATACCCGCTGAGTTCAAAAGATGGGTTGAAATAGTTGTGTGCTTCTCTCATTAACAGACGAACCATCCACTACCCATCAGGAAGCCCTCTTGTCCCTCCCTTACTGTCCTGCTCCCCTGCCCTTCTTTCCAGGGTCCCAGCTCTCACTTCATCAGTTCCATTTAGTATATCACCCCCAGGCTGCCAGATAAGGAAGGTATTTAGAAGAGGTCATTCACTTTCCTCTGAGAGCCGAAAAAGAGAAGACCTCTCTTAATCATACCAACCACCTATTATAGTAAAAAATTAAAATACGTTACTATGCTGAGTCTGAGTCTTTTCATTTAACCATTTCAATCATGTTCTGACGTGAGTTAGGTTGTCAGAGGTGGGGTCAGGGCAAATACCCATTCATACTTTATTATTTTTTTATTATTATTTTTTAGAGAGAATGTGTGAGTGGGGGGAGGGGCAGAGGGAGAGGGAGAGAATCCCAAGCAGGCTCCATGCCCAGCATGGAGCCAGATATGGGGCTAAATCTCACCACCCTGAGATCATGACCGGAGCCAAAATCGAGAGTCAGATGCTTCACTGACTGAGCCACCTAGGCATTCTTTTATTCATACTTTAAAACTCCTTTTCTCTAATTATTAAAAGTCCTCTGGGGACGCCTGGGTGGCTCAGTTGGTTAAGCGGCTGCCTTCGGCTCGGGTCGTGATCCCAGCATCCTGGGATCGAGTCCCACGTCAGGCTCCTTGCTCGGCAGGGAGCCCGCTTCTCCCTCTGCCTCTGCCTACCACTCTGTCTGCCTGTGCTCGCTCGCTCTCTCTCCAACAAATAAATAAATTAATTAATAAATTTAAAAAAAAAAAAAGTCCTCTGTCCCTTCTTTCCACCAGGTTGTTTTGTTTTGGGTTCTTCTAGTAGACTGCCCCCACTGTATACACAGTCAAGAGTCATGTTGGTGAAAATATTTTGAGGAGGGCTAAAAGCAGTAAGTTTCAGCTTTAGGTCTTTGTTCCTGCTGGTTGTTGGGAGTATCTTCTAGAAAAGCAGGGGCTCATTGTTATCATTTTTGACTCAGATTTTCTTTCCCTGCACCTTTATCACCTACATTTGTGATTAGTTTTACTGCTACTATGTGAAAAATAGAGTTATTCCTACTAATAGCTCTTCGTTTGACTAATATCCCGTAGGTCAACATAAACTTTACTGAAAGGAAACAGCAGAGAATGACCCGCAAATTCTCTCGCACTTTAGTATTGGTGCATGAGCTCTGCTGTGGAAAGTCTGCCTCTGACTACTTTTTAATCTGGCTCTATGCATTGCTGCAATTTTTCTTTCTTTTCACCTTCCTCAAAAATAGCATCATTTTGTGAGCATGAATTTTTTGCCTTAATAATTATATGCCTTAATTCTGCCATATATACACACTTGGGCATATGTTGCAGACACATACACAAACACACACACACACAGTATATACATATTGGCAGCATAGGCCCATTTTAGATGCTCTGAGTTGTCAGAGTGCATTTGGATTCTTGGCCTTTCCCTCATGGTTCTAAGATGGCTGTGGCAGCTCAAGTGCCATGTCCTCACCATTCTCCAGACCAGGAAGTATGGGGAAGAGGCAAGGACTTTTGTGCATCTCTGTTTATTTTATTCTGAAGAAAATCCTTTTCAGCTAACTTTCCCTTGAGCGTCATTGACCACAACTATGTCTTGGGTCTACTTTTGGTTCCAAGAAAGGATGGAAAAGTGAATATATGGCAAAGGGAAATGGAATCATCATGGTTGGCTAAGACTGACCTATTCTTGGGGCTATGTCCTGTCTGAAAACATCAGAATTCAACTTGGGTGGAACAGGATGGCCATTAGGGGCTAATAAACAGGGGAACATCATCTGCCACAACATGTTTAAGAACATTCACTAAGCTTGCCCTCAAGTTCATGCTTCCGTTTGCCAGTGACCTTGGTGTCAACAATGTGCTGCCAGTTATGCTGAAGAGATAGAGAGGGAAGAGCAGAATATTAGAAGAAATAGCAGTGGGGGGAATGGAGTTGTTAGTAACATGAAGCATGAAACATTCCAAGGTAGGAAACAGGGAATTTAATCTGTGTTCAGTGGAGTAAAGAGCATTTTTATGTGTTGTGTTGTTCTAAACTTCATTCTTTCAGAAGGCAGCTTTATGTGCCTTTGGGAGCACAAGTGGCATATGCAAATTGATGGCCGAGTTTCCTGTTTGTTATATAAGATACTATGCATGGAAACAGGAATACCAGCTCTTATTCTCTTTTCAATGCTTAATCTGACCTACAAAACATTAAAGTTACACATTGAGTGTACTTATCAATAGTCCTCAAACAGTGGAATGGAGACTAATTAACCAGATGCTCAAGTCTCTAAGATTAATTCAAAGATTGTTGCTATGAAACATATTGGGAATTTTTTGAAATAAAATTATATGCAAGTAACAATATTTTTGAGTGCCAGATGGAGAAGACATCTGTAGAGTGAGAAACTAAAGAAAACACACTTGCAAGATTAAGGCACATTAGAAGAAAATTGTTGGCTCTGTTAGTAATGAGGAGTTTGGAAAATATTTTCTCTATGTACAGAAGGTTCACTTTACTTGATGATCACACAAATGGCAGATGCCAATTTTTTTTTCCCCCAAGGATTTTCTTCACTAACAAGGTGCTCTGTAGTAAAACAAAAGCATTCTACTTGGCTTTCCCTTACCTTCTTTCTCCATTCCTCAGTGAAATTCTGGTTATTACCACTCGTGGGGCAGTTTTGTCAACCCCTAGATATACTCCCAGCTTTACCAAGAACCTATTTGGTAGAAATCTTTGTTCCCTGTATCTACAGTGAACCTCCTTTGGTCATGAAACAGACCAAGACCAAGTAAGAGAAAGAAGGAATAATTCGGCCCATATGCTTAAACCTTCAAAAGAACATAGCTTACTGGAAGTTTATTAGTCTCACTTCAAAGACCAAGGACAGCATAATTTCCTGAGATGCTATGGCAGTGGTTTGGGGCTGAGCAAAACATGCAGAGCATGCTGACCAGAGACAGCAAGAGCTCTGTGTCTCATCTGTTTCCCAGTGCATTTCCTGACCATGCAGTCTGCTTGGAGGAGGAGTAGCATGAGTGAACTCCAGGCATGGAAAGAATCTGACCGTTCTTTCTCATTTTTAAACCACATTACCTTTGTCCTTTTCCTCAACTTTCAAGGCCATTTCACTTGCATTTTTCATTGATTTGTGGCCAGAAACTGATTAGGAAAAGGAAAACTTAGAACTTGCTATTAGTGAGGGTTTGAAATTAAGTATGCTCCAAGAGTCCCTTTCTATAACTAAGATCTCATTCTCAAAAGACACACACATAGAACAATGACATGACCATGGGGGTTGTGGTTGGCAGGGTTGCCTCAAGAACGCAAGATGACTGAAGGAGCCTCTGTGGAGGACAGAGGACATTCATGAGACTGGTAGGTGACAACTATCACGAACAGTCCACAGTGTTTGGTCATTTTAATTTTGCTTCTTTAATGTATGTTTTTCAGCCATTCCATTTCTGCTGCCCTCACATCTCATTTCCTAGTATTCCCACAATATCCAAACTGATCTTTCTCCCTCCAGTCTCTCCCCATGTGAACCCTCCTTATCCCACATGCTTGCACCTACCCCAGCTAATCGCAGAGCAGTTCCTTTAGCTTTCATCATTTACTCTTATTTTTTGGTAAATAATACTTAGGATATTGCAAGTTATTAATGGCAACAGTAATGGGTATATGGTTTATTGAACAAATAGTTTGAATTACAAAGCTTCCTTAGAAAACAAGTAGGAAGCCTTCAAGCATAAAGTCCAGGCAGGAAAAATGGCCCATTTTGAAGATAATTAATACAGAAGGCGTAGGCCTCCCCACCACACATGTGAAAGGCATCACCAGAAGCAAGCACAAGATAAGCGTCCCCACCTGCTGTGTGAATTTTTGATTCAGGTCTACGTTATTCCTGCAGTCATTAGAATTCTTCCCTGTCCTTTTGCTTCAGATTTGTAGCATTTATTGACGTCATCTCTTCCCTGATTTAGTGGAGAGCATTGTTTCAGTTTAAAGCAGCTGCTGGTTTGAAGTTGCATGAAGATGCTTATATAAACAGCAAGACAACATGATATTTCATTGCTTCCTCATAATTACCATGGGTGTAGGAACTTCAAAAATGGTGCATGCCATTTACAATAGATGGGGCTTACTGTATAAAAAGTATTTGTAAATTTTGTCATTTTATTGGGGACATATGTCAGTAATCATCAGATGGTCTCAAACTCTGGGAAACGTCCCAAAAGATGTTTTAAAAGCAAAATTAGAAGAAAAACAGTGACAAGACCCTCAAGAACCCCTATTTGGTGGCTCCTACATTTCCCTTTTATGAATGCACTTTTTAAGATTATAAACCTTCACTTCTTCATACTAATTTGAAATTTTGGTTTTTTCAAGAAAACTTTGTAATTTTGAGTTTTGGGTATCATGTTCTGAAGATACATTGAAAGTCTAATCGTGGATGTCTGTACTTGAGTTAACTGTGACTTTCATCTCAAAAAATTCCACTCTGCTATGTTTTTTTCCTGAGCTGGAATTGACAGATATTAAGTTTCTTAGTTAACCTTGCAGGTGCTTTCAAGATAATTGAACATGAGACTACCGGAAAGGATCATAAAAAAGCGAGTGTCAGGGCTGATGGTATGGAAAGTTCTTTTGAAAGATGGAAAACATTAATTTAAAAGAGTTCAAGAGTTTAAGCCAAAAGAGCTGGTTAGATTGTATAGGGAAAGGAAAAAAAAAATCCTCTGCAAGACTCCCCCAACTGTACTTCTCTTTGAATCACTTCTCTACTGCCATTTATGTGAAATTGATACGAATCCTCCCATTCCAACAACTCATGAACTTAAGTACAAGGAATGATAGCAACTGCAAATGTGTTTAAGGAAACAGGCTGAATGTCATTAAAATCTTTTTAAAATGTTCTGTGACATCTGGTTTCCATTTTTGCTATGCTGTTTAATTAACTTCAGTCTTGCAGAATTGCAGAAATCTTTTTTTGCTCAAAATAGTATCTTGAAGGAAGTGACCTTTATTTAATACAGAAGAATGTTAAGTGTAATATGGGTCTGATTAACTTCATTCCAAGTTTCACATTTTTCCCATTGGCTTCAAGATCTCTTCCCCTGTACAGCTCATTTCTGTATGACCCAATCAAACTTTGGGCAGTGGATAGCTCTGATCTGACTGGTGCCAGTGTCCTATTTCTAAGATAGCAAAAGTGGAAGAAACTGTAAAGGGAATAGGGACAGTTCAGAAACTATTCTAGTCCACATCCCTGGCTTCTGAGCTAGTGAGGGAGTTGAATTCTGAAAAAGATTCCTTCCTTATAATGATGGGGGTGTGTGATCTTTTTGATAAGAATAATTGTCTTGAGAGAGAAAGGAGGGGCAGAAAGGTCAGTACATCCTGTAAAACCCTGGAATGCAAGTGCCTCTTTTGCCAAAGTTCAGTGGTCCTAGAAAGCTCATATTGGCCATGTCTTTGAGGGTGGACAGGAACATTGTGGACCAGCAGCAGAATGGAGAGAAGCTAAGTGCATCAACAGCTGACTGTATTTTTCTGTTTGCCAGAGCACACAAAAGCCCAGTGCCCTGAGATCAGGACGCAGAAGGACATGGCTGTATTTCAACATGTCATGGCTTCACTAGAGAAAGCCTACTGGGCTTCTGGCTTCCCAAAGTGGACAGAAGCTGGCAGATCAGCTGCCTTCATTATATTATTATCCCGCAGGCCAATGTGCTGAGCTATTCTGAGTCGTTTCTGAGAAAGCATTGGGGATTGTGCTAGTCGTGATTTTTCTATTCAGGGGAATTAATGGGCTTTAATTAGCCACATTTTACATGGCTTCTCTTTTCCTGGCAAGTGTTGCTGGTTCCTTCATCCTCCTTGAGTTCCATAGCTTGTATCACTTGAACAAATCTGTCTTCTGTATCAGTCTGACCTAGACTGGTTCCACTCTCCCAGCTCCTACTTAACCCTCAGATGAGGTGAGCGTTTCTTAGCTCTCTGACCTCTGGCTCAATACTGAGGCCGAATTTGTGCTGGAGTAGGAAAAAGTAAATTCAAAAGAAGTCACTTGGAGGAGAAGACAGTGTGTTTTTTGTTTGTTTGTTTTTGTTTTTTTGAAGACTGTGTTTTAAAGAAAGATTAATGTATTATACGGTAGTATTGCAATGTTCCCTTAATATCTTACAAATAAGTCCTTCGGCAAGAAGGTCACATGCATGACGTTTTGAGGACAAGAACACTTTCTGCTCAGTGAACATACCTGACCCATCATTCTCATGCTCCAGGCATTAACTTGTCAGGACAGTGTTTCCCAACTATGGTTTTAAAAAAAATCAGTGATGGTAGTTTTTAAATAGCGTTCAGTATTTCAGAACATCTTGTAGGTTGCATGATCACCTGAAATGACAGATTTATTTCTATTTAGCTGCACTCCTATTAATGTGTTATGGTAACCCACATATGCTGATCATGACCTCTGATTGGTAGTTGTATAGTCTGTTTAGCACTAAATGAGAAAACGAATGATTTATTGAATGTTATTCGACTTCCTTTAAACTATAAAGAATGCTTTGCCAATTTCATTCTGTCCTTTCTGTTTTCAATGATTCATTTTCTTTTTCTGGATTTCCAACTTCCCACCTGCAACTTTCTCCTCTGTTCTTCATTTGCCTGACCATGTCCTTTCATGCCAGCACTATGCTTGGCCTTTCAGAAGGCACAGACTACATTAGGTCACCCAGTGTGGCCTCCCCAGGCATTTAGGACTTCCCCCATGATAACCTTCATATCATTACTCTCTAGGGGTTGTCTCCCCCACAAGAGTATAGGATCTCTGACATCAGGCTTATATCTCTCTTGTTCTTCACCTTGCTCTAGCCCCTACCCCAGTGCCTGGCACATAATAAAGACAATAAATATTTGTGGGTTTAACGGACAGATTATTTTCATTGTCAAACTGAGTGAATTTATCTATTTGCATGCTTGACTGAATGCATCACTAGGCTATCATATTCTGCAAGAATATGATATCTGCGGAGCTATCAGCCATTTTTTGATCCCCAGCAACTAGCACTGTATCTAGGACAGAGATTTAATTTAACTCAACTACAGCTGAGATTTTTAAAAATGGGAACACTGTAGATTCTGGTAAAGATGTTAATGATCGTGTTTCTTGTCTTACCATTAGGCATTCCTATAAAAAGGCAATCTTTTGCTCCAAATTCCACTGAACTTGTAATGAAAGATTCTCTGGTTTTAATTTCTAGTGAGTGAGTAATACCATGGTTTCGGGTCTGCAAGTAGCTTAAAGTTAAACTTAGAATTTTGATTGAAGATGGTCCTCCCAATCTGCTGTAGATAAAGAGTTTGAATGAGATTGCTGACTGGACCTTTTAACTTGCTGCTCTTGTTTATTTTCTGCTTGTTTTGTTTGTTGAGGTCTGGCATGGAGCCTAAAAATAAAACCTTGCTTGCAGTTTGACTTTCGCTGTGATTCAGTTTTGCAATCTTTTCAAAATACCCTTCAGGAGACCTCCATATATCTGTGGACATCTCCTGGGTTTTCCAAAACAAACATAAATGGGGGGAATTTGGAAATTTCCAAATTGTAACAGATGGGAACTTGCTTTCTTTGTCTGAGAAGTATTTGCTCCAGATAGAGGGGAATCCCAGAGGAAAACATAAAGCTCCACAGGGTTCTCTGCCTTTGCTTTCCCTGGCCAAGCGGGTGTGGGGAGCCACCAGATGTCAGATGCCAGCAAAGACCTCTCTATCCTGATAGCTCTCAACTCAGAGAATACAACCCTGGGGAGCAGCCTTAGTCACAGGATGTTTCCCTAGGAAATCAGCACTTTCCTCTTCAGAAAACCAAGGAGAAAAAATAATTTCTCAAATGAGAGTGGTGTCTAATGAAAGTTTGAGAATCCTTCATGTCCAGGAAAAGAGTACTGCTATGGAATGACTCCTGGGGGCCTTCTTTCCTTTCTGCTCCTGCTTATTTACTGGGTCAGCTTATGCAAGAGTGTGGATCAGTGAGACCAAAGTATCCCTATCACGGCCACTTCCTTTCTTCATTCCTCAGTCAGTCTACAGCTCCAGCAAATGGCCAGAACCTTAAGGTTACGGACCCACTACCCCAATTTCTCCAGGGTATAGAACAGGACAAAACAGAGCTAAGATGTGGCCTTGGGAAATACAGAGCTCTAGTCTCATGGTCTCACAGCAGTGAGTCAAATGATTCTTAACATCTTAACACCAATGGGAACCCCAGAGTTCACTTGGTCCAACCCCTCCATTTTTCTAGGAAACAAAAGGAGATCACCAAAGTTCACTGACTTGATAGATACAGTCCATTGGTGACTTTGGGGTCAGGCATGAGCATGAATCCTGAATCTACCTCATTAGCCTAGCTATTACCTTGAATAAATCACTGACATTCCTTAAGTTTCAGGTTTATCATCTATAAAATGATATAATAATGGGTTTTATAGTGTTGTTGAGATTACATTAGAGAAAAGTCACGTAAAACACTCAGCGTAAGAACTAGCACTCAGTGAGTGAATATAGGTTGGAAGCAACTATTTAACTTTGTCATTGTTACCATCATTATGGACATCAGAGCCAGAGCCCAAGACCCAAGTTCCCTGGTTCACCATTTCTGTTACTACAGGTCTTGAATCATCTTCCTATATTGTTAATACTGTACTGGATGACCCTACTCTGTATTGGTTGAAGCACAAATAGTGGTGATGTAATTAGTTTGTCCTTCAACCAATACAGAGTAGGGTCATCTGAAATGCTAAGCAAATAATGATACACTTTTTAAAAAAAGGAAGTAGCATTTAAAGCACTGGGATAATATAGTAGATAACCTGAATTTTATTTTGAATTATGTTTACATATTGTATTCTAATTAATTTTAATAATGTTTCCTTTTAAAAACACATTCTCTATTGCACTCAGAGGCGTTCTGTCCCACTTATTGTTTTCATTCCTTTCTCATTTCGATGTTGTTTCAGTAAACTTCTAAAATGGAATACATTACACTAACCAAATTCCAAGTGATTGTTTTGGTAATGAAAGCATCATTGGTGTAGGAACTACCCATGCTGTTTTGCGTGTCATCTAAACAATCCCAAGAAACTGGTTATTTTGGGGAAATGCTAAGGACTATGTGCGGGAGAGAGAAGGATAGTTGAATGAAACCTGTCCAGCTGTACATTTTTTACTGCCACATGTGCTCAGGAATGTTGAATCTTTGCCCTCAGATTATTTAATTAAGTTTTGCTTTATCATAATGACAGGTCAGGAAATCATGGGTCCAAATAAAATTAGTTTTGAGTTCCACCTTGTTCTAGCCTGCTACATGTTTCTGCTTTTATCCATTTTTCTTTCCTCTTTCACCAGCTTGAATTAAGTCCCCTAGTCTGACATTGTTTCCTTTTTTTCTCTCTTCTCCTTTTAAGTATAATGCATGCATATGTGAATTCTAAAAAGTCTGCTTGGGGGGGCGCCTGGGTGGCTCAGTGGGTTAAAGCCTCCAGGGTCCTGGGATTGAGCCCCGGATTGCAGCAGGCTCTCTGCTCGACAGGGGCCTGCTTCCCCCCTCTCTCTCTGCCTGCCTCTCTGCTTGCTTCTCTGCCTGCTTCTCTGCCTACTTGTGATCTGTCTGTCAAGTAAATAAATAATTAAAAAATCTTTTAAAAAATAAAATAAAAAATAAAAAGTCTGCTTGGATTATTAGATCACCCTAACCAAACTGTTGCCTTCGTCAAGAGGAAGGATTTGAAATTCTAGCATTGGCAGTAAAACCTGAAAAGGAAAACCCCTGTAACATCAAATGTAAAGCTATTAAGGCAAGAACAGTATTTTATTTGTTGATGTGTTTCCACACTAGCACAGTGCTTGGCACATAATACATTTCAATATATATTTGAATGAATAACAAGCCGTTCTTAATTTCCAGCCAGTTTATGAGTTGTGGCAATTCTCTTCCCAGGACAGAAAATAATTATAAATCTATGGAGCTTGTGAAAGTTATTTTTTTAATTGAGGGAGAGTTGACATATATTAATTTTTTATGTATAGCATAATGATGATATTTATATATTTTGCAAAATGATCACCACAGTAAGCCTAGTTAACGTCATCACTGTGTGTAGTTAAAACGTTTTTCTGGTGATGAGAACTTCTAAGACACATTCTCAGAGCAGCTTTTAGATATGCAGTATGGTAGTATTAACTGTAGTGTCCATGCTGTACATTATATCCCCATGACTTATTTATTTTATAACTGGAAGTTTGTCCTTTTGGCCCCTCCCCCATCCATTTCACATCCACCCCCACCTCCCGCCTCTGGCAACCATCAGTCTGTTCTCTGTTTCTAAAAATTCAGTGCTTTTTGTTTTTTTTTAATTTTACATAAAAGTGATACATGGTATTTTTCTTTCTCTGTCTGACTTACTTCACTTAGCATAGTGCCCTCAAGTTTCATCTGTGTTGTTGCAAATGGCAAGATGTCATTCTTTCTTATGACTGAAAAATAATCAAATAATAATGAATTTTTATTCATTCAGCCATCAATGGACTCTTGAGGTTGCTTCTATTTTTGGCTACTGTAAATAATGCTTCAATGAATATGAGGGTGCAGATATATTTTTGAATTAGTGTTTTCATTTTCTTTGAATAAATACCCAGAAGTGGAATTGCTGAATCATCTGGTGGTTCTATTTTTAATTTTTTTGAGAAGCCTCCACACTGCTTTCCACAGTGTCTGTACTAGTTTGCATTCCCACTAACAGTGCATGAAGGTCCCTTTTCTCCACATCCTCACCAACACTTCATGACTCTTGTGTTTTTGATGATAGCCATTCTAATAGGTGTGAGGTGATATCTCATTGTGGTTTGATTTCCATTTCCATGATGACTGTTAGTGATGTCGAACACCTTTTCATGTTCCTGTTTGTTATTTGCGTTTTCTTTGAAGAAGTGCCTATTCAGTTCCTCTGCCCATTTTTTAATCAGTTTGATTTTGCCATTGAGTTGTATGAGAATTTTTAAAAAATTTTAATGGCTTATACATTAACTCCCAGAACTAACAAGTTATGGTGCATCCAGGCAATAGACTATTACTCAGCACTAAGAAGAAATGAACCATCAAGCCAGGAAAAGACATACAAGAACCTTAAATGCATATTACTAAGTGAAAGAAGACAGTCTGAAAAGTCTATATACCGCATGATTCCACCTGTATGATGTTCTAGAAAAGGCATGGAGAAGGTAAAAAGAACGTGGCAGTCAGGATTTGGAGAAGGGAGAGAGATGAAACAGGATTTTTAGGGCAGTGAAGCTACTCTGTATAATACTATAATGGTAGATATACATATAAAGTATACACATTTACATTTACCAAACTTATAGGATGTATACCACCAAGAGTGAACACTAGTGTAAACTATGGACTCTGGGTGATAATGATGCATTAATGTAGGTTCATCAGTTGTAACAAATGTAGCACTCTGGTGAAAGATGAGGACAGTGGAGGAAGCTATACATGTGTTGGGGTAGTGGGTATATGGGACATCTCTGTGCCTGCTGTTTTATTTTCCTATGAACTTAAAACTTCTCTAAAAAATAGAGTTCATTAAGAAAAAAGAAAAAATTAGTTGATATATCAAGAGGCCAAACAATATGATAACAACTGGAAAAGATTAAAAAGATCATACGTATAAGAGGAAAACAGCCCCAAAACATAGAGGTGATAATTGAATACCAGGGAAGCCAGTAATGAAAGTAATGTAGGAGGAGGATCTACGCAAAGGTACTTGCCATTTTTGCAAGAAATCTGCATGATCAAGTAACCTTACTCAGGTTGAAGTAAGAGAAAACAATTCACATCTGGAAGCCAGCCATTAGGTACCAAGGCTAAATTAGAGTTTATCTGATAGTAGAGATCTTAGAGCTAAGACTGAAATGAATCAGATTTTAGATCAACCTGGACTCCATTTGCTATAAATTGCATCAGCATGTAAGTAGAGAGAGGCACACAGTAGATATTCATTAACAGAGAGCTGTTATTATTACTATTTATCTTTTGTATCCTGCAGTTTCTTATACTTTCCTATATAGTAGTGCCAGTGTTCCACTCTAACCAACCAGACAAATGATTAAATAACAAATGGACAAGTGGTCATAGGCTCATGGGAGAGGACATGTCAGGACCCTACCCTGAGGTTGAGGTTTTACGTGAGGAGGCTTCACCTTCAGTTTGAGGGTCGGTTCCCATTCCTGTGTAAAAGCATGGCCAACGCTCAGCAAAGCCATGGAAATTGAAAGGGGGCTGTAAAGGCAGAGGATATGCAGCCTAGTTTCAACTGTAGTTATTATTCTTCACAGTGAAAAAGGGTACAGATGATGGATGACCATATTTTCAAGTTAAAAATTCAGACACATGCTATGACAATGAGATAGCATATTTGAAACTATATCTGAGGAAGTTGAGGCTATATGGTCACCATATGTAGAAAAGACAGGGAAATTCAATTGTGTATAGAAAAAGAGGCCAAAATGCCCATTCTATTAAGCCAAGGGATATAGAGTTGCAAAGGCCTGCAGGTCATCCTATCTGTTCCCTTAATTTTAGAGACACCAAGCAACTTTCCTAAGCTAAATTTTAGCTTGCTGTTAGAGGCTTTCTAGGGAATATTGACATCTTGCAGTTGATATACTATAAATATCATCAAAGGAATTCCAACATTTTGACAGATTATAACTGTTAGAATGAGAGTAACAATTTTTGCCACAGATATTTTGCCCCTACTTTAGTAGTAGTCCGGGATCTTTACTACCAA
>ML106132.1:0-33737 GCA_003697995.1 Taxidea taxus jeffersonii | reverse complement strand
AAAAAATAAAAAGCTTTTGGAATGGCCTCTGAAACTCTGGAATAAAAAAATAGGTATAAGAACAAGAAACTCAGTGGAAGAAAAATGGATTTTCAGATCCAAGATGTGGGCAGTAATTTCGCGCCACTATTGTGATCCCTTGGTAGAAAGGTATTTCGGCAATATTCAATAATTTTAAGAAGCTATAAGAACTTCCAGTAATAAAAAGCAGATACTTGAAACGAACAGTGTTATGACTTAGGCAGAGGAATTTAGGTGTGTTTGCATGGAGAGACTGCTTTAGGAGCTGACATTCAGAACACCCATGCTTGTGTACTCTTTGGAAAAGGAAATTGAGGCTTTTCATTCGTTTTCATCCTAGTGTTTTTGTTGGTTTGGTTGCTTATTTTTAAACTTCTGACAGATCAGGACCACAAATACATAAAAATGTCGGTGCCTTATGGTGGGCGATGGAAGAGGTGATCTAATGAGTACCCATGCATTCACTTGCAAAATCAACAAATGTTAAAGTTTCGTCTCGTTCTCTCAAAGGCCAAAATGTTACCAATACTGTCAGTGTCCTCTGGATGAGGACAAATTGCCCCACAAGGTAGCAGCTTGAAACCACACGTGTTTATGATGCCACGCAGTCTGTGAGGGTCAGGAGTTGCTTGGCTCGGTGGATCTGGGTTAGGGTCTTTCCTGAGGTGGCAGGCAGGCTGTTCACCGGGTCAGCCAGCCTGAAGACCCGTCTGGCTGGAGGCCTGATCCCAAGCTCTCGCCAGGCTTTGGGTTAGGCTTTCAGTCCTTGCCACATGGACCCTTCCCTAGGGCTGCTCATGCCCTGGCAGCTGGCTCGTTCTGCCAGTGAGCCAGGAGAGTGTGCTCAAGATGGACGCTGGAGCGTCTTTATAATCTTGGAAGTGACCTACCCTTGTCATGGTCACGGGAGGGATCACACATCAGGGCATGATCACCAGGGTGGGGGGGTGGATTGTGGTGGGAGAGCTCCTTGTTTCACTGTCCGATCCCATGCTTCCCTCTTGACTTCAGAAGGGGTACACTGGTATGGTCATTTACATTGTCACATTACATATTTGAGTCCTGCGGGTTTTCACACATGGACGGCTAGGTCATTAACCCTGGCTGTTGTAAAGTCTCCCAGCACAGGGATACGTGATAATTTACCCTTTTTCTTAACCAATGGATATTTGGATGGCCTTGGAGTTTTGGTAATTCCTACTGCACTCTTTCTCCGAGTGCAGGGGAGGCCCGGCCTAGTGCTAACTTCCGAGCGTTGGCCCTGATTGCCACACGGCGGAGGGGGCTTCTGCCCGTCCTGGGCGAGCGATCTTCACTCCTTGGTTTTAGACCTGATTGTAGCTGAGCGTTTCCGTTCAGTTTTTGAGTATGGACATACGTGTCTTGTTTTAAGGCCGGGCTGTGTATTTATATATTTTAAAAGAGCCTTGATTACATTGTTTGGGATGGAGGGGAGACGTGTCAGGTGGGACGGGGGTCTCTGACGCAGCTCCTGGTCCATTTTGGGGTCCATTTTGGGGGCTCCGTACATGTCGAAATGTGTAGCGCGGTGAGGAGCTGCTGGCTGTGATGAGAGTGTCCAAGGGCCAGTCCGTAGTGATTGTTCTGGCCACTCCAGAGCTTTTAGTTGGGTTTGCTTTTCTTTTGCTGACTTCACACGTGCCAGTGTTTAGCACGGTTGTGGTAGCTGATCGGTGTGAAGAGCTGTAGTCAGCCCATAACAGCCGGAGTTCAAATGCCAGAATACTGAGTTTGTAAGTATCATCGTCTTAGGCCTCCATTCCTTTGTGCATACACACAGATCATTTTCCCTCAATGACCATGTCACCTCCTCCTCAGAGCCTGCCTCCTGCCCTGTTTCCCTGTGGCCCTCTGCGCTTCCCTCTTTGGAAGAACTCCCTGGAGTGTTGGAATCACCTGTCATCACCTGCCAGCCCCGCTGGAGTGAGAGCAGCCTGAGGGCAGGCTTCTCATTTACCTCCGTATCCCCAGTACCTGCTCGAAGAGCCAGCATGGAATGAGCACTTGATGGGGTGTTTATTGTTCCTTAAATATCTTCTTGAGTCATTTGGTACAAAGAGAGAGTGTAGATGAAGGATTCTAGCAAGGAAAGTATAGAAAAAAATGCCAAATATGACAGAGGACTATGATTCCAAAGGTTAAAAAAAAAGCCTTGGTATTCCTAACTGCTTGTATAACTGCGTTGATGAACTTTCATGAAGGGCATAGAATGAGCACATCAGAGTCAACGTACTATGGAACTCAGAAATAAACCTTTCTGTGTATATGCATACTCACCTAGGTTTTCCCCAAACATTACTGAGCCTCTGACCAGCAAGAATCTCTGACTGCACCAAAAACAAAAACAAAAAATGAAACAAAACGAAAACCCCCGAAAAACCCACACGAGTCATCAGCTTCGCTAAGGTCACCGTATGGCATCTTGACTCAGCCGTGATTCAGATCAGCTTTGTTGAGAGAGAACATCAACTAAGTGATGCTATAAAAAGCACTTTGCAGAGCAGGATGACAGTTTGCTTTATTTTTACCTCGGCCGCGAGTGGAGGACCCCATGGAACGATTTGGTAAGGTGTTCTGACTCAACTTCAAAATACAGATGTGGTCAGGGTGAGCCACCCCTCACATTCAATTATCTTAAATGCACACAACGGACAGGAAAACGTTGGAGCCAGCAAGTCAAAATAAATAAGGCCGGGGCTGTGACCACCAGTGCCCTCAGAGCAGAACTTCTCAGCTCTTCATTCTTCCAGTCTTTTGTAGTGGTCCCTGGACCGTGGGCAAGGAAACTCAGGCAGAGGCCCAGGAACCCTGGGCCTGCCTGCGCTGAGTCACCCACTCTGCCGGCTGCAGACCTGGACGAGTCGTGTCAGAGCCAGGGGACCGCGTGTAAGCCAGCGACGCTCTCATTGGAGCCATTGGTGTATGTCGGGCTCAGGAAAGTGCCTGGCATGTAATAAGCACGATTTCACGTGTTTGTGGTTGTCTTTGTCCTTGAGAATAGTTACAGTTTTATCAAAGGGTGTTAAAGATGACAAATGGTGTGATATACCATTACATGATGGAAAACCTCAGTAGCACAAAGACATCCATTCTCCCCAGAGTGACTTGTGGTTTCAGTGTCCCTGAAAATAAAGACTCGACAGGCATATTTATGGGTGGAAATGCACAAGCTGATTTTCTCATTTATATAGTGAACTAGGTTTTCTGTTACTCCCCAATTCTCTCAAGGCTTTGTATGAGCCCTTTTCTGACTCCTCAGCTCTTAAAGCCCCTCGCATATGTCCTCCCCAAAATTTGAGCGTCTTCATTGCCTTCTCTGAACATTGATCTTCTTGATCGAAGTGAAATTTGGCTCACCTCTGAGGGATGCCTTTCCAGAAGGTCTTCCAGATGGGAGGCTCTTTTCTCTCTCCCGTGTACCCTGTGCTTGAAGGCATACTAGGCATTCTCCTTGATGGCCCTGGCTGCTACCAGACCTTCTCCCCTGGAACCCCTCCAGCTTTCCGTCTCACGCCATCAGCGTGTACCCCATGTGTGGTTACTTTTGCCGCTAGAAGAATTCTCTGGGTCGCTTCACCTCGTTCCTTGAAGAATGAACTCGAGGTCACTGTCTGCAGTACATGTCCTGTCTTAAATCATGTAGAGCATTGTTTCGTTGCTCAGGCCTTTTTGTTCCTTGACTTTCTCTCAGTGAGCTTGACCTCACCCCATCTAACCACACACTGTCAGTGCCACATGGGCCTTATCGTTAACCAGAGCTGCCTTCCCGCCACTCTGTTCAGGGTCCCACTCTGGCCACCTGTTTGATCTTCTCTAGGTCACCTCCCGCAAGGGTCTTCAGTCCGACCAGGACCTACAGTCGGTTGATCCTACTACTTCTCTGTTTTTCTCTGTTTCCATTTAAATTTTAAGTAGGCTCCATGCCCAGTGTGGGGCTCGAACTCACAACCCTGAGATTAAGAGCCCCACGCGCTGCTGAGGGAGCCAGCCCGGCACCTCGATCCTCCTGCTTCTAATTCCTGTCCCTTTTGTTCCTCAGATTCACATTTTCCTTCTTGAGCCACTTTAGATGGATGAGTTGGTGGTAAAAGCAATTGCTGGCGTATCCACCCGGGGTTCCCTTGTCTCTTCTGTTCACTTGCCTCAGGCTTCCCTGGGACCTCTCTGGCTCGGGTTAAAGCCAGCTTGCTGTGTCCTCTGTGCCCGCACCCAGGTAACTGAGCCAAGCTCGAGGAAAGTTTACAGCCTTGCTTACTGGTCTTGCAGGAAGTTGATGATCCCTACGTAACGGTGCTGATGGGTCTGTGTTTAGGTTGGTCATTAAGGTCACTGCCTTATCCCTGCCTGGCAATGCTCTGTCTCTCCCTTGTCCATTCGGTCTCCTGCTGTCCTGGTCAACCAGGTCCCGCCTTTCCCTTTCCTTAACTTTCCATTGTGTCTCCTTCATCCTCACTCCTGGCTTCCTGTTTTACTGAGAAGAGAGGAGCAGCCGGAAGGTGATTTCCAGGACTCCCCGACCCCCTCTCTCCCCAGCTGCCTGTTCCGTGACTGTCCCCTGCCTTCCCTTCTGTGGCTGTGGAGGAACGGTCCTGCTCTGCCCGTCCCTGCCGCCCCCTGGACCTGCATGCTCGACTTAGCTCCCTTTTGCAGGCATTGCTCTGGTAATTCTCCCTCCTTCTTAAAGCGTCAGTTTTACTCTTTCTGTTGATTATTGTCATCCGATTATACATCTGCTGTAGTTTTTCCCATTGTGAGAAAGCTCTGTTTTCCTGAGCTGTGATCCCATTTTCCTACTCCCCTTCATAATGGAACTTCTCCAAAGAGTGATTTCTATTTACCCATCTCAGTTTCTCTTTTCTCTTGAACCTGTTTCACATTGCTAGCCAGTGGTGTTCCTCTTCGCTCTTCACTCCCCTGACCTGCCGGCTGCAGTCTGTGGGGGTTGTGCACACCCACCGTGCACACCACCACCCTCTTCTGAATCACCTTCCTGGGTAGCTGCTCCCTCCCTGGGCTCCAGGGGCTCTGTCCTCAGACCTCTCCCCTCCCCTCCCCTCCCCGTGCTTGCCTCACTCCCCAGTGACCTCGTTCAGTCTCGTGCTTCAGTACTCTCCGTCTGCTGGTGGCTGGAGCATCTGCCCAGGCTGAACCTTCCTTCCGAACTCCAGACCTGTGGATCGCTCTGCCTCCTGCGTGGTCGTCGTTTCTGGAAAGCACCTCCAGCCTCACTGGTCCCAGCTCACAGAGCCCCCCACCCCCTGGGTATCTCCAGGCAGCCTTCTCCCTTTTGGCGAGCTGCACGGACATCGTTCCTGATGTTGCTCAGGCCACAGTTCTGGAGTTCTCCCTGAATACCCTTCTCACATGGCCCTCATGACGGAGGCTGTCGTCAGATCTCATCGGCTCTTTCTTGAGAACATATCCAGAGTCTGATCTCTGCTTATTCTGTCGCTGCTGCTCTTTTCCTAGAACGGGGCCCTAACTGGTCTGGTGCCTTCTCTTCATCCCTTGTGGTTCGTTCATCACAGAGCAGCCAGAGGGGTCCCCCAGAATGCAGGGCACTACAGCCTTCTGTGGCTTTCCCGTTAGGATACAAGCCAGAATCCTTCCAGCCTGCATGGTGTGGTTCTGTCTTGCCTCCGACTCAGTTTACCTTTCTATTCCTTCGCTGGGCTGCCTTTCCATGAGCCCTCCCCCTTCCCTGTGATGCACCAGGTACGCCTTTGCCTTCCATCCCTGTTTCCTAGGAAGGGGCCTGGCACTTCCCTTCTGTATCCGGTTCCCTGCTCTAAGACCACTTTTCCAAATAAGCTTATTTTTTTTTGAGATTTTATTTATTTATTTGATGTACAGAGATCACAAGTAGGCAGAGAGAGAGAGAGGAGAAAGCAGGCTCCCTGCTGAGCAGAGAGCCTGACACGGGGCTCGATCCCAGGACCCTGGGATCATGACCCGAGCCGAAGGCAGAGGGTTTAACCCACTGAGCCACCCAGGCGCCCCTCCAAATAAGCTTCTTAAGGAGGCCTTTTATACTAAATCTTTCTCCGCCTGAGAATATAAAGACATTCTCCATGTATTTTCTTCCAAAGCTTTATAGCTGTGGCTAACATGCCATCCTAGATGCATCTGGGGTGCCTTCCTCTGCCCCCTGCAGAGCCCGTGGCCACACTGTCACCCATTGGGTTTCTTTGAAGGCAGTGCTGCTCCTCCTGGACACGCCAGCCAGTGGTTTACTTTTCCACCTGCCTGCCGCCGCTTGCACCTTTTCTTGGCTGCTTTCACCTGGCGTTGTGCATTTGCAGTCTGATTCTGACCAGAGGTGAATTTGGACTACCATGAGGGCAGTGGGAAAGGGGGAAGCGTGTCATTTTGGGGGTGGGGGAGGGCTGATGTGTGTGGACTCTTTAAAGCAGGGGTGCCAGACTGATCCAGGGGCCACGTTGGGGCCCCGCCACCTTTTAAGAATGTCCGTGTCTGTCTTTTTCTTTTTTTTCCTTCCTTAAATGGTCTGTGAGTAGTTTTTATATTTTTAAGTGGTTGAAAAAAGTAAACTTTGGGGCACATGAAAACTGCATGAACTTTAAATGTCAGTGTCCCCAAGGAGAGCTTTGTCAGCACTCAGCCATATTCGTGCGCTCAGATGTCGTCTGCAGCTGCTTTTGCTCTGATGGCGGCGTTGTGGAGCGGTCATCGAGCTTGTCAGGCCCTCCAGTCCCAAGTGTTTACTCGCTGGCCTCTTCTAGATAAATGGATTGGTCTCAGCGGTCAGGGATAGCTTGAGAGTTCCAGATAGAACGGAAGGGGGAAAGAAGAGAGCTCCCAGGTCTGCAAAGATGAATCTCAGAATTCTGCCCTTGGCTGTTCTGGCAGGAAGGGCAAATGTTTTTATTTTCTGTTTTATTTTGTTCAGTCCACCCTGGTCAGATCAGTAAGCAGGGTTGGGGGTGGGAGGGCTGTGGTTTTAAATAACAGCCTGTGATTCTTAATCTTGGAACTTGGCTGCAGGGTATTAGAATCCTTCTTTTCTGGAGCAGGGAAGTCTCAGCAGGGCAGGGTCGGGCCCTGATGAGCCTTTGGCTTCCTTTTTAGGAGGAGGTCCAGCCTGGTGCATGGGTGACTAGAAAAAGTGTGTGCCCGTGGGACCGAGGGCCTCTCCAATCTCTGACATACAGTCACGGGGAGTTTTCTTTAATTTTACTGAGAGGGGACTTGCCAAGATTCAACCTACAGATCTGTTCAGACTTGAAGGAAATGAAGTTCTACCTTTTGTAGAATTCAAAGGCTTTTTTTTTTTTTGGTTGTTGTTCTGTAATGTAACATTTCATTTGTACCTTGTCTTCGGGGTATGCATTCCTATCTAATAGGAGTGTCTAACAGTTGAATTTTAATTGTCCTCCTAAGTACTTTCTGCCTTCTGTGAATGAAGTAGCTAAGCTTTTTAAAGTCTCTGAATATTTTGTGTTAATTTGGTTAAAGCAGAAGTGACAGCAATTACGATTATTAATAGTAACATTTGTAACATGGGAGCGATTGATCTTTACCGTTCTGCTGTCGTTAATCATTTCGGGTCTTTTGCTGCAGTGCCTTGACGGTGAACTTCGAACTTGAAGACAGAGTACATTAGGCCTGTTTGGATCTGTTATACCAAATAGCTTTCTTTCAAGGCTGTCGAGGAGCACAGAGGTGGCGAGTAAAGTCTACAACCATTTATTGTATCGCTCTAGAGAAAGGGTTTTTTCCTTCTACCCTTTCTAGGGGAGCCAGACATGTAACAGATAGTTTTTGCTCTCCAGAGATTTATGGTACCGTTGTCAGTAGGGTTACATTTCCCCCCTTTAGGCTCGTCCATTGTGTCACTGCAAAGAAGGAGAAATTTGATGTTTGTTAAGTATCAGTCATAAGACATTTACATCTTTTGGAAAACATGACCCTTTTCCGAGGATAAAGGAGATACGGAGGCCAGGATATATGGATTTCCCAGCAGGAATGGGAGAGTCGAGCAGATGCCTGGATGGGTCTCTTTCTCCCGTTGCTGCAGCCTGGGGCCCAAGCTCCCCTGCTCACCCGCTCAGGGCGCCCCCAGTGCGCACCTGTGAGGCAGGCAGATGCCACCGAGCGCGCCAGGTGCCTCATCGCTGCTGGCAGCTTGAGTAAGTACAATTAGTGAATGCCAGTTCTGGCCCCTAGAGATACGGAAATAAAGAGGATAGGCTCTGTTTCCCGGTGATTTATGGGGTAGCCGGGGAGGTGTGCTGGAGAAGTGAGTATTACCTGCTGTGGGTAAGTCTTAATTAGCCCATCTTACGGGCGGAGTGACAGTGGGACATTGACGGGGGAACTGGTACCTGCAGTAGCCGAGAGTTTCTCCAGCCCTGGGAGTTTTCCAAAGGCTTCAGTAAGGAGATGCAGGATTTGGCAGACGGACACGTGGGTGGGCGTCGTGTAGAAGGCGCATTGGGGGAGGGCGTATGTTGGAGCAAAGAGGTTTGCGAGCGCCTGCTGTTTTCAGGACCCGCGGGTGCCCAGCTGGGGAGAGCAAATGACAGCCATCACAGTCCCAGATCATCTTATTTTCTCTTCACAGCACAAGCGTGAATTGCTGTGTGCCGAGGGAGGGCTACCATGATGATTCTCTGGCAGCCGTTAATAGTTATTTTAGGAAGATGACAGTTGGCCTTAGTTCAGCTAGACATTCTTCTTTTGATTAAAGTGTAACCAAGGAGAAAGGCCTGGTGCACATGGGACATATTACTGTGCAGCCTTGGGAATCACTCGTAGATTCTCGAGCTTACTAATTGTTGCATGCTTGGAATATCAGTCCTCCAGTTTTCTCAAGAACAGTGCTTTTCCGTCCACCACAGTTTGAGTCCGAAGCTTTCGATGCGGTGGCTTCTGGAAGACCGCTCGTGGTAGAGGTGGTGTCCGCATGAGGTCACCTTGTGGAGAACATAGGGACAGGTCGCGTCGGCTTCTTCATCATGGGGCGGATGAGGCCATCGCAGTAGGAAGAAGAGACATTCTTGCGTGTGACTCACGCGGTCGCTTCTCCTTTTATCTGACCGCAGCACTCCGTGGTGGCTGCCGTTGAAGCCTCGTGCAGTGGGGCGCATAAGGAGACTTACTCTCTGTTGTAGAAATCCTCATCACACTCAGCATCCTTTGATGTGTCTGAAACTCTTGGGTATTTTCTTAGCGTGTCAGTGTCTGCACTGTATTCAGTACTCCTTAAAGATGTCTTGAGAGTGTTCGCGAATTTTCTTCATGGCAAATCGTCACTGAAAATGGCTTATGCGGGTGATTGTTTCTCACAGTCCCTGAGATGGGGTAAATACTGTACCCTTGGGCTTTTACGGTTTCATTTGGTCACCCGGTCACTGACAAATAATGTGACTTACGTCCTCTCTCCATGAGCTGAAAACATGCCAGTTGCAGTACAAGGACTCGGGGTCCTGCAGTTCAAGGAGGGGCACGTCTCTGGGCCCTGCCCTGAGCGGGGGGAGATTCGAGGAGGGGCTCCGCCAGCACCTGAGCCGCTCAGTGCCTTAGGTGGCTCGGTGTCCACGCTTTGTGAGAACTGGGGGCTCCTTGATAACCTGGCATAGCGCGAGGAAGAGCTGGAGGGTGCTGGGGTTGCGTGGCTGGGTCGGAGGTGAGCATTCTTGTGGTCAGAGTCATCGGCAAGAAGCCCCTCGGCTGTCCGGCACAGCAGTTGCTCTTCTGACCGTCAGACAGGTGCTGCTGCTTCAGGAGACTCATGGAATGGGGAAGGTGGCTTCGAATTTTTGAGCCACGTTGCAGAAAAATTCTTACCTTCATAGCTCTGTAATGATAGCCGGAGCAGGCCGGGCTCCTGGGAGGAGAGGCATGTGGGAACTCAGATGCCTGGGGGGACTGGACACAGGTTCATTTTTCTCCCCTGGGCATTCTAGGTGGAAGGATGCCCTCGCTTGCTCGCTCATTGCTTGCTCGCCCTCTCCCCCTCTCCCCTTCTCCCCACTTCTCACTATCTCAGTTTCTCTGTGTGTTTCTCCCTGTTTATCTCCCTCCTTCCTCCCTTATCTCCGTTCTTCCCCTCCCTCCATCTCTCCTTCCTTCTCTCTCTCCCTCTCATCTGTGCAGTCCAGTATACACTGGCTGTATTGCTGGCTTCTCTGTATCTAGAGAACGGACAGCGAGCAGGTTGGCTCCCAGACAGCTTCATGAATAGTGTTTCTCGAAATTGTACTTTAGTACACGTTGGGTGGTGGTGGACGTGGTTAGATTCTCTTTCTAGAACAGAGAATGTAGATACTCTGTTTTGATTAAGGACAGATCCCTAAGCGTAGACCCTCCCGAGATGGGCATTTGGGTTGTCGCAGGGGCTGGGGGTACCACGTCAGATGGCTTCTTTTGGAAATGGGGCTCTGCCCGTTATTAGCCCAGTGATATGGGCAAGTTACCCAATTCCCCTCGGTTTCACTTGTCTTTATAACACATGAAACGGTTGCTGAGAACATGCCTAGCTAAGCGTCCCCGGTTTGTAGCTCTTTGATTTTGTGTTGAAGTTACGGAGTGAGAACAGACAGGTTGGCCCGTCGGCCCACGGAAGTAAGAGCAAGCAGTATTCTGAATAGGACGTTCAGCGATTAGATTTGTTTTCCTCTGGTTTGTAACAGTTTTATCCTTTTTTCAGAGAAACCGCACCCAGGACTATCTTCCAGAGAGTCCTGGACATCTTGAAGAAATCTTCCCATGCTGTCGAGCTGGCCTGCAGAGATCCGTCCCAGGTGGAGCATCTGGCGTCCAGCCTGCAGCTGATAACGGAGTGCTTCAGGTGTCTTCGAAACGCGTGTATCGAATGTTCTGTGAACCAGAACTCCATCAGGTAGCCTTCTTTGTGGTGACTACTTGGTAGTGACCTCTGATTCTCTTCCCTCGCGTATGTGAGTGCTGGGCTGTCATACAGGTTTACGGGTGAGAAATAGTTTGGGGATCACAGTGTTATTACCCAGCGGTAACCACAAGGCTAGGATTCCGTCTCCAGGGGGCAAGCACCCCACGGTCTTGCCACTGGACACTTGGAGGCAAGCATTTAAACGGTATGACCTATAACAGTGTTTTTAACATTAGGGGTTAGTTTGGTTTCTTCTTTTGTATTTCAAATATGTTTTGAAGTATTAGGTTACAGACATACAGCATGGTGATTTCAACTTAATTTTAATTCTCCTATCCTGGACTCTGCCTTCCTAAAGGCATACGCAGGTCTGGGCTTCACTTTCTGTAGCTGTAAATATTTTAATTTTAGTGTTTTAATTAGTTAGCCTATGTTGACTTGGAACAAGGAGCAGGTCTTGTAGATTTCTAAGACACCTATTTTAAGATTTCCTTTAGACTGTGCACAGGTGCGAGCTCTCCTTCCACCTGTTTTATAAGGGGCACCTTGTTGAGAGTAGTTAAGAACAGGAACGAGAGAATTACCAGATGCTGTTCCTGTTCTTTTGCTTGTTGGTCTCCTCCCAGAGCTGAGCACCTTTTCTCGTCGGTTTAATGGAATCTGCTTTTTATTACGAATTTTTGCTTGAGATGAAATCAGAAGCCACAGAGAGTACGCTCCCCTTTCTTTCCTGGGCTTGACGTAGACAGAGCCTCCAGGCCTCTCTCACTGCCGTGGTGGGTAGAGCTGGGCTGGTCCAGAAGCCACTTGAGGGACCCCCTTTGCTGCCTAGACAGTCTGTACCTGAGGCTTTGTTGTGATGAATGAGAGTTTTAAGATCAAAGCCGGGGGTGGGGGCGTTGGAGAACGCCAAGATGGTTTCATTTCAATACTAAGCAGACCCTGCTGTCCGTTTTGCAGGTAAATGCATAGAAACGATAATAATGTTGCTAATAATAGTTTGCATCTTAAAACATAACTGGTTAATAGGCTAGAAACCGAAGCCAGGGGCGGAAGCTGGTTTGTTCTGTCCCTTTCCTGGCAGGGGAGCCCCTCCGGTGTGATCTGGGAGGAAAGGAGAGCCTTAGAACAAAAACTCTTGAGTGTGGGCTGGCAAATTCAGCCTTGTGCCTGGCCAGCCTCACTGGGAAGGAAGCGAGCATTTGGTGGGGACAGGGCTTTGTCCCCAGGGCTTAACTGCAGTGTCTTGTTTTATTTTTAGAACAAACCCAAGAAATAGCATGCTACTGTTTTTCCACTTTTACAAAAGAAGAAACTGTGGCTCGGGTTAAGGAACTTGCCCGACAGTCCCTCATTCCGTGAACAGTGGACAAGCCAGGGAACGCTCTCTGGGACTCCAAAGCTCAGCTCGGAAGTGGTTGTCATTACTCCCCAGAGACACCTGTTGACCCTGTCGTGGGTGACTGCTCTGTCCCTTGAACAGCCATAGGACCCTGAACCAGGGCCTCGACCTTCGTGAGCACCGGTCTTCCCCTCTGGAAGTCGGGGCAGGCAGGATCTCCTACCAGGGCTGTGGGTGTTTCAAAGGAGATTGCTTAATGCGGCTTGCTTCCTCCGCTCTGCCCGGGTCCCTAAAAAAGGTGGCCTGGTTCTGCCCTCGGAAATGCTAGCGCACTCGAAGTGTTCGATGATACAGCTTCCTTTGCAGTTAATTTCTTTTTTTTTTTTTTAAAGATTTTATTTATTTATTTGTTATAGAGAGAGAGAGCGAGCACAGGCAGACAGAGAGGCAGGCAGAGGCAGAGGGAGAAGCAGGCTCCGTGCCGAGCAAGGAGCCCGGCACGCTGGGATCATGACCTGAGCCGAAGGCAGCTGCTTAACCAACTGAGCCACCCAGGCGTCCCTGCAGTTAATTTCTATTTGCTCTTCCTGACTATACAAGTAATATGCACACTATAAAAATTCAAGCACTGCAAGGAAAAATAGTGTGGCAGATGAGATACCAGCTGTCTCTGGCAGGGCCGTCCAAGCAAGCACCATATTCCTCTGGGAGGTAGGCACTGAGCCACTCTCTGGCCGTGGGGAGGAAGAAAGGACCCGGACCCTCTTGTTTTTAAAGGAGTGAGTATCTTGGCTTCATTCTGCTTCGCGTGGTGAAGTAAGGGCAGGGAGCTGTCTTGGTTTCTCTGCTGCCATAACAGATTGCTGCAGACTTGACGGCTTGCTCGAATACCAGAACTTTATTATCTTCTCTTTCTGAGTCAGAAGTCCAAAATCGGCGAGAACCAGTGGGGCTGGTGGTAGACGTTCTCTAGTAGAGAGAATCCGTTCTCTTGTTTTTCTACCTTCTGGAGCCTGCCTGTGTTCCTTGTTCGCAGCTCCGTCCACCCACCCTCCAAGCAACACCAGAGAATCATCCAGTCCCTTGCAACTCCCACCATTCTGTACCCCCCGATAAGGACTCTTAGGATTACGTGGTGCCCACCCCAGTAATCTAGGATAATCTCCCCTTCTCAGAACCGGTAATCATACATAAAAAGTCTCTTCTGATATTTTTTGACCAACTTTGATTCTCAGCGGCAGCTGTGTGTCTAGACTCATTTCCATTCTGATACCACCCGCCTGGAATCAGTGCCATCAGATCCCATAACGTAAAAGACTTGGTCCCATAAGACAGCCCCACTTGAGATGTGAATCGGTTGCCTGTGCTCCATTTCTGCCTAGCTGACAAGTTCCGAGGTTCCCGGGACACCCCTCGGGTTTGATACAACGGCTCACAGGCCTCAGGGAAGCACTTGCCATACAGTTACCAGTTTCTTCTGAAGGACACAACTCAGGGATAGCCAAAGAGAGGAGCTATGTAGGACAAGTGGGTTGCTGCAGGGCGGTCTTGCTCCCTCCGATGGGGTCACTAACCCACAGAGAAGTTTTCCAAACTTGTTCCGTGGGGGTCTTTATGGAGGTTCTGTCACATAGGCTTGATTGGGAAAATCGTTGTCTATTGGTGATGGAACTCAATCTCCAGACCTTTTTCCTCCCCAGAGGTCTGGAGGTTGGGGCTGAAAGTTACAGTCCTGTAATAACTTGGTTGGTCCCTCTGGGGGACAGCCAGCCCCCATGTGAGGCCACCTGGAGGCCCCATTAGAGCAGCCTTATCAACATAAACCCACTTGTGGTTGAAAGGGGCTTGTTGTAAATATCAAAAAACTCCTTATCACGCTGGAAATTCCAGGGGTTTTAGGCGCTCTGTGCTAGGAATGTGGGACAAAGACCAAAAACATATTTCTTAATATACTACATCTCTTTGGCCATATAAGAGAGCATAATTACAGGTTCCAGAGTTCAGGGTGTGGACATCTTTCGGGGGCCATTCGCCCCGCCATGGTCCACCCTGTAGCCCCTAGAGAGTCAGAATGCAGAATGCCTTTAGCCCTTCCCAGTGCCCCACATTTTTGACCCCGACAACATCAGCTGGAGTCCAGAATCTCTTCTAAGTCTCATCAGCCAAAAGTCCCGAATCTCGTTACCCTGTTGTCTGAATTACTTACGGGTCAGATTCTGGATGGAACACATCCATCCTGGGGTAGAATTCCACTTTATTGGTGCGCCTGTGAAACTGGACAGGTTCAGCCTAGGATAACTGTTTTGGACATTATCCTTTGAAAGAGGAGAAAATAGAAGGAAAAGAGGAATCACTGATCCCAAGCAAAGTAGTTTCAGAATCCCGTCTGGCAAAAAACTCAGCTCAGTTTCCAGGCCTGGGAAGAATCGTCTGTGGCTTGAGGCTGTGCCCTAGGCCCTGCCCTCAGAGTCAGCCTTCCTTTTCCCCAAGGGAGCATGTGTTTGCACCTGAGTCATTCCATCATTTTGGGAATCTTTTCTTTTTTCTTTTTACTTTTTTTTAAAATTTCATCCTTTTTCTGTGCCTATCGTCCAAGCTGGCAGACTTTCTTCTCCTGGTAAAACATTCTCAACAACTGTGCGGATCTCACGTGTTGTCACGGGGATTCCCATCATTAGACAAGAGGGTCCTGCACAGAGCTTTCTTAGATAACCCCGTCTCTATTCGTGGGTTCTGGTGAGGTGACAGGAGGGAGGGAGTCCTACCCTAATCTGCTCAAAGAGTGCTCGCTTCGGCAGCACATATACTAATCTGCTCAAAGATCCCTCCTGACCTGGGTCTCAACACTGACCTGATCCTTCCCAGGCAGGAGCAGAAGCTTGTCCAGCTAGCCCCTTGGCTTTCTCTGCAGAGCACGCTTTCTTGCCACTGACTGTCCCAGTTGTAGTGTCTTTGGCCATCTGGCTGGACTGAGAATTCCCCGAAGCAAGACCTGGTTCTCTCTTCATCTCCTTTATCTCTTCCCTTGGCCTTCTATTAGGTGCAGCAGGAGGACTCAGGTCCCACCTTCAGCACGGCGCACTGGAAGCACGCTCAGCTAAACATCCACGTTCATCATTTTGCTGAGCTTCTGCCCCTGTGGGGAAAGGGTCCCCTTTCCCCGGTTTCCAGGGATAGGTTCCTCACTTCTGAGCCCTCACTGGCAGTGCCTTCGGCATCCACATGCCCACCAGGAGCCTGTAAAAGCTTCTGGCATTTTCGAGGCTGCTCACTGTTCTTCCAGACCCTGCTCCCTGCCAGATTCCAGAGCTGCTCCCACGTGTTCAGGTGTTTATACAAGCACCACCGCTTCTGCTTCCCCAAATCTGGATTGCTTTCCTCCTGCTGCTGGGACGAGTTACCCAACACTTCATGGCTTCAAACAACACAGATTTGTTATCTTGGTTCAGGAATTCAGAAGGCTGGAATGGGGAAAATCCATTTACTGGCCTTTTCTAGAAGCTTCTAGAAGCCGCTGGCATTTCTGGGCTCATGTCCCCTTCCCCGACTCTGACAGCCTCTTGTATTCCTCTTTTAAGGACCCTTGTGACCATATTGGGCCCACCTGGCTAATCCAGGGTGATCTTTCCATCTCAAGATCCTGAATCTACTCACAGCCCTGAGGTCCCCTTTGCCTTGGGGGGTGACACATTGGCAGGTGACGAGATTATGATGTGGAAAGTTTACGGCTCTGTTCCCTGGATCATCATTTGAAGTGCAGGCCTAAGAAAATTAATGGGTCTGACTCTGTCTTTTTAAAAAATCTTCTACAGGAACTTGGATACAATTGGCGTGGCTGTTGATCTGATTTTTCTTTTTCGTGAGCTTCGGGTGGAACAGGAAGCCCTGTTGACAGGTAACTGGCAGTGGGATTCATGGGTTACTCGGACCTTTGAAAAGGATTTGAAATCCACAACTTTGAGTTAAAGCAAATGTTTTGTATTTCATGATACAGAGAAACTTATTTGGTGATGTTAGTGAATTATCATAAAATTGTCACAGCTTCCTTTCCTCGCTCTGTCATGGGCTGAATTGCGCCCCCCGACGCTCCCCCAGATCTGTATGGTGGAGTCCCGACTCCTGCCACTTGGGGCTGTGACTGTGTTTGGAGACCGGGCCATCAAAGAGATAAATACGGTAGATTGGAGTCCTGCAGGCGGGCCCCAGTCCGTGATGGCTGGGGTCCCTGTAAGAAGAGGAGGTCAGGACACACACACACAGAGGGACGACCACGCAAGGACACGGCGAGAGGACCACCACCAGTAAGCCCAGGAAAGAGGCTCAGAAGGAACCCGCCCTTCCCACTCCTTGATCTTGTACTTGGAGCCTCCTACTCTGAGAAAATAAATCCTGTTGTTTACACAGACCAGTCTGGTGCGTTGTTAGGGCGACCCTAGCAAAGTCATCTGGTATCTCGTGTGGACGTGGCATGCCTGTCCTCGGTGCCGGCTGTGATCCGGATGCTGAGCAGAGCAGACAAGAATCTTTCTTCAACATCATCTGCGCCCCCGCACACAAAGTGTTTGCTCTCCGTTTTTTTGGGCAGCAGTAATTTCTCAGGTATTGTCAAGAAACCGATAGGGTGTAGGATTTCGTAGCAAAGTGTTTTTAAGATGTTACATACATAAAGATCTTTTTGTAGCCCTATTTTATGATACACTGGAAGCCTCTGTGCTCCCATTGGGGGATGAAAAAATCAGCAATAAGGTCCGGTCCAGATTTCCCTGTTGCGTGGAAAAGCAGCTCCTCTGGAAGTCTGTGTGTGGTATGGTCACTCAGAAAGAGAGTTCAGAATGTACTGCATTTCATGACTGAGAAGTGCTGATGTGATGGACTGTGTGTCCCGTGGTGGACAGAAGTGGGTTTCCCTGGCCATGAAGTGTTTCTGAATAAGACAGCTGAGAGGAAGCACCAGACGGACGCGGTGATTCAAGGGCCATCGGAGTGGGCCAGCCCTGCCCTGGCGCGCTGAAGCCCATCCCCGCGCGCCCGCTGAGCACCGTGTCTCCTGAAATCACCCCGTCCCTGGGCTCCCCATCCTTCCATCAGCACGTCATGTGCCCTCCTGTCCTCCGTGGATGCCGTGGGCTGCTCTGCTCCATCCCTGATCGGCCACAGAAGACTTGTGGTGTGGTGTTTATGGGATAAAACTGTTTCGCGGGATCGATTCTCTCTTCACTGAAGCAAGTCCATAATCTAACAGAAAACCTAAAGGAGGTGATTTCTGACACTTTTTAGGACCCAGTGTGTCAGTGGTGGAGAAATTGGTTGTGTGGTTGGTGGCCTGGTTTTTCACCGATCAGCACCAGCCAGAGGGCACGTCTTCATATACCTGTGTTGTGTTGTGCTGGTGTGTTGTGTGATGTTGTGTTGGTGTGTTTGGGACGGTTTACAGTTTCGGCAGCTGCGGTGTATTAGTTTAATTAAGGAATCTGTTTTTTACTGACCTGACATTCACGCAGCCTGCAAGTAACCCCTTTAAAGGGAACAGCCGAGGGGCCTTGAGAGCGTGCGCAGTGCTGTGCAACCACCACATCTAACTGCACGTACTTTCACGGTTCCGAGAGGAAACCCTCTCCCCGCTGAGCAGCTGCTTTCCTCTCTCCCCTTTCCTGTGTTCTGTCTCTGGATTTACCAGTTCTGGGTTTCTCATGGAATCCGAGAGTCCCGGGCCCTGTGTGTCTGGTTTCTTTCAGGAAGTGGAATGTGTTTCCGAGTGTTCGCGCATTGTAGCAGGTGTCGGTACCTCGTTTATCTGATGACTGAATAGGACTCAGTTGTGTGCATGGACCACATTTTATGAATCTGTTCACTGGCGGCCATTTGGGTGGTTTCCGCCATTTGGCTGTGGCTCCACTATTGGGCCATCCCGAACAGTGCTGCTCTGAACGTGCCTGTGGACATATTAATCGTGTATGGGCTTTCGGTCCTTTAGCAATTCTAGCAGTGGAATTGTGGGTCAACTTCCTATTTAAGTTGTTAAGGAACTTCCAGACTTTTCTCAGCACCCGTGCTATTTTACATTTTTACCAAGTGTACAGTATTCCAGTTTCTCCATGTCCTCGCCAGTGTTCATTTTCCTTTTTGGGGGGTCGTAGTTATCCTGATGGTTGCAAAGTGGCATCTCATTGTGGTTCTGATTTGTGTTTTCCTCATGATTACTGATGCTGAACATCTTCTTATGTGCTTCTTTTGGCCATTTGTACATCTTCTTTGGGGGAAATGTCAAGGTCTTTGTCCAGTTTTTAATTGTGTGTTTTTTGTTTTTTTTTTAAGATTTTACTTATTTATTTTGTCAGACAGAGAGCGCAGGAGCGAGCACCGGCAGACAGAGAGGCAGGCAGAGGCAGAGGGAGAAGCAGGCTCACTGCTGAGCAAGGAGCCTGATTGGGACTCAATCCCAGGACGCTGGGATCATGACCTGAGCCGAAGGCAGCTGCTTAACCAGCTGAGCCACCCAGGCATCCCTGGTTTTTTTTTTTTTTTTTTAAGATTTATTTATTTATCTTGGAGAGAGGGAGAGTGAGTGCATGTGAGCAGGGGGAGGGGCAGAGGAAAAGGGGAAGAAGCAGACTCCCTGCTGAGCCGGACTCTGGGCTCCATCCCAGGATGCGGAGGTCATGGCCTGAGCCAGGGGCAGACGCTTCACTCACTGAGCCACCCAGGCGCCCCTGTTGTTGATTTTTTAAGAGTTATGTCTATGTTGTGCATACTAGCAGTTAAGTGGAATCTGTAGATCCATTTGGTGAGACTTGCCAGCTTAGCTATACGGAGTCTTCCAGTCCATGAACATGGGCCATCTCTCCCCGGATTTAGGTCTTTACTTTCCAGTTGTAGTTCCAGCTTTACGTAGATGACGTGTGCTTGTAGGCAGAGCTGGAAGGATATTACGGAGGCGAGGAGGGGAATGGAAGTAAGATAGTGTTTCTCGCTTTCTTGAAAAGGGCAGTCCACGGTGTTCCTGAATTTGGAATTCCACAGTGAAATTTGGATTCAACAATGAAAACAATTCAACAATGAAACTTAAAAATATTCTATAGTGTATTAGTTCAAGCCTAATACAAGCCTTATAAAAGTACTCTGGTTCTTAACAAAGTGCCCATACTGTGTTGTGACTATTTCTCTGTGAGAACCTTATTCTTGGTGGATTTTTAGCAGCGTATCTGTGCCAGCGTTTTGTTACCACTCTTGAGGTAAAAGCTGTAATTACATTGTCAAAATAATATTTAGAGTATTATTTTCAGAGAATAATTGCAGTGGTGTGACGAATATATTATGCTCATCAAATTTTATGTAAACACAAGCATGAGTTATTTTAATTGAATTATTGGTGTTGTTTTTGGCCTTTATTCGTTTTTAATCTGTAAAAATAATGTTGGGATTTTTGAATGGTTTTGTAACATTTGCAGTATTTACACAGATCACTTGATAAGCTGTTTGGTAAAAGTAAACTGTCATTAGTACTTGTCTGGGGTTTTCTTTTCTTGCTGCTGGGACATCTTTAAACCTTTTCCTTCCTGGAATTGTGTTCTGATTCAGAGTGCTAATTTTTAGTTTCCTGAATGATTGTTAGGTCAGTTGCCTTTCAGACCAAGTTATATTGTTGGCTTGTGTGTGTGTGTGAGAGAGAGAGAGACAGAAATTCAATTCTACAAGGATTTGAATATTAACGTTCTAAGCTATTCAGTAGAAATAAAATTGTCATTTTAAATTGTGACTTCAGATTAAAAATGAGGGTAGAGCTTTTCATTATAAACATGTCCTATAATTTCATTACAAAGTAATTTTTAAAATCTCAGAAAAGGGGAAAGAAAATAGCCATCACGTGTACGTAGGCTGCTTAGACAAGCGCTTGGCTGGTTTTAATCCTCTGTCAGTATTCGTGTGTACGGGAATGAACGTGTACTTGGCAGTTTTGTATCTTGCTTCTTGTAGATTGTAATGTTAATTCAGTTTTGAAGTTCTTGGTTCATCATCTTCTTGTCTTTGTATTTCTTAGTATTTCTTTGTATTCTTATCTCAGTGTTTCCGTTTGGGCCAGCATTCCGGAACTCTCTGAGCCGGCGATTGCTGAGTTCCTGTGAGCAAGTGATGAGCACAGGCACATCATGTTATCTTTTCCTCCTTAATCTTTGCAGCCCCTCTGTCTGTGAGTGTCGGGGGTTAGCTGGGGGGGGGGGGGGGGGGGGGGGGGGGGGGGGGGGGGGTTGGGCGAGAGGGCTGGAAGGGAAGGCCGGATCTTGAGGATGGAGGGCCAGAGCTCTGGGGCTGGACCAGCAGGCCCACCCTCCTTCCGCCAGAGCAGAGGTCTAGAAAGTTTAAAGACTTTGGAAGTGCCCTGCTCTTAAAATTGCTTCGTGGTTGCTGCACGGGAATCCTTTCATGGAGTGGAATCTTCCATTTCACCAACTTTTCCTGCAACTTTTTACCTTCCTGGATTGGCCTGGGTTCCTGGGGGCAGAAGAGCCACCTCTGGCTTCGTCCAGCCTTGCTGCTTTAGCCGTGCAAGCAAGGTGGCCCGAGAGCTTCAGTTTGCTCATGTGTGGAAGGGCTGGCAGTTAGCTCAGAAGGTTGTGGTGGGGGTTAGGTGATAGCACGGTCACAGCACAGTGCTCAGCACCTGGTAAGTACTCAGCAAGTGCTAGGTACTTTTATTCCTCCTGCCTCTTTGCCTCATCGCTCGCTTCCTGATGCTCTACTCATGTCGGGTTTGGTTCCCCAGAAGCCTCTCGGTCTCTTTTCACGCGGGATTGCATCGCATGCCTTTCCGCCTGCATGGGCTGCCCTGGCCCCGATGTGAACCACTTCAGACCCAGTGAGCAAACAGGAGGGTGCGGGTGTGGACACCTCGGCGTGCATGCCAGGCATAGTTGGGGCATGGCCCTGGGAGGCTGGGGCTTGGTCAGGCAGTGGCCTTTTAGGTATGGGGCGTGTCCCAAGGAAGGGGTTGGGGAGGGGTGGGCCTGCAGGGATTCATGGTCGTGTCTGGTTACCACAAAGCACAGAAGTATTTTAAGTATTTCCCCAATGAGCATCGCTCTACCCGTGTGAACTGTACGAACGTTCGCTGGCTTCTCTCAGCGCTCCTGGCCTGGTGAAGAGCTGGTGTTGAAGGCACGCCACAGGCTCCGGGTTTGGGTGGGCCCCTCACTCGCGTCGACCTCGGCTGATTTACTGAATCACTCTGTGCCTCCGATTCTTCATCTGTGAAACATTAGATGATGTGGCCTGCCTTACTGTGAGGATAAAATAAGAACGCACGTAAACGACATGTGCGTGTCACGTTGGTGATTGCCTAATGCCAGCGACTGTTCTGGATCTTCGGCTGTCGCTCTTCACCTCAAGCTCACCCCTGTCGCGGTTTTTGTATTGTGCTGCCAGGGCTGGAAGGCCACAAACACACCTGTCCTTCGCTTCCTGTTCAGGTCAGCTAGTGAAGGATGCTGGTGGGAAGCTGGCTGGCCGGAGGAGGGAGGTCTGGACTTGGCCCACATTCGTGTCTCCCTTGGAAAGCAGCAGCCGCTCCCCCTTTCCAGCTTCCCTGTGTTCACCCTGGGGGTTCCGTTACCAGCTGGTCGGGCCCTTCCTGAGTCCCACTCACTCTCGGAGGTGTCCTCTGTGCTTCCAAGGCCCACAGGTAGCTGGGCCGCCCCTTCCCCCGAAGGCCTGGGTTCCAGCCCTGCAGGGCCCCTGCTGGCTCGGGCTCCTCAGAACCTTACCTGCCTTCACTTCCCTTCGTGCCTTCGGTTCCGAGGGCGGTGGCTGTTTCCTGTGGCCTGAATCTCTGTGTTAACCTCAGTGTTGGCTTTGTGGTTTCATTCTTTATGTTGATTTTTCTTTGTTGAAGTAAGTAGTGTTGTCCGCCTGACCTGGTCCTGACTGATTGGGCGGTCATTGTGTTCTAAGGCCTGTGCTCGGTGCCCTCTTCTCTTGTTCCCGCCGGGACCCCTTCCCCTTCCTCCGTCTCTTCCCTGCTCCCTCCTCCTCTTCCCTCTCTCCGTCCACTCTGCCAGCGAGGGCTCATCCAGGAGATGGAAACCACGTCATCACTGGAACAGGGAAAATCTAATGTAAAGAACCACTAACTCTAACCAGGGCTTGAAGTAACGGGATTGACTACTAAGAAGTACGGACAATGCCGGAGAATGTAGGAATCGTAGACACTCTGGGCAGCCAGTACTCCTCGGGCTGAGTTGAGTGTCCAAGGGAGAGACTCCCCCTCCCGAGGTCTGAGATCCAGCTCTTTTTGGAGATGGCCTGGTCATGACTCACTTGTCACGTGGAGAAGTCGCTGAGAGGCCGTTTTGGTGGAACTTGCTGGAAATCCACCCCTGGGGAGCTGGGGAGGTTGCTTTGAAGTGTCCACTCCTGGCTGCTGGAGACCTCCGGTTGGTCACGCCCTGCAGGAGCTCGTCCCTGTTATCTCGCCATAGGAGACCACATGCTACCGAGACCGGCCAGGGGAGTCTCCGGGAACCAAGTACCTGCATTCCTCCCGCGAGGCCCCTGTGGACAGAGGAGGCTGAATTTGCCATTTTTCTATTGAATTTGTCTTGTTAACTGACTTATAAAAGCTTTTTGAATCTTTGGATAAATCCTGGTACTCACGTGTTCCTATTATTTGTTTGTCTCTCTTCCTGTTCTGTGGATAGTGTTTTTAAAATACTCTTTAGGATGTCTTGAGGGAAAAAAAAGTGTTCTTAGGGTTTTTTTTTTTTTTTAAGATTTATTTGAGAGAGAGAGAGAGAAAGAGCCCACAAGTGGTGAGGGGAAGAGTAGAGGCAGAGGGAGAAGCAAATTCCCCGCTGAGCAGGGAGCCTGATGTGGGACTCGATCCCATGACTCTGGGATCATGACCTGAGCTAAAGGCAGACACAACCCACTGAGCCACCCAGGCACCCAAGTGTTTTAACATTAAAGTTTAGTTTGCTAATGTTTTTCTCTGATGTATTTTGTGTGTCTTGTTTAAAATGTCTTTTTATTCTGTAGTGTTGTTTTTTTGTTTTTTTTTTTTTAATATTTTATTTATTTGACAGTCAGAGCTCACAGGTAGGCAGAGAGGCAGGCAGAGAGAGAGAGAGAGGAGGAAACAGGGTCCGTGCTGAGCAGAGAGCCTGATGTGGGGCTCAATCCCAGGACCCTGGGATCATGACCTGAGCCGCAGGCAAAGGCTTTAACCCACTGAGCCATCCAGGTGCCCCTGTAGTGTTGTTTTCTAAAAGCTTTCTGTTTTTACTTTTTTCAATTTAGGTTAGTATTTGGAATTGAGTTTTCTGTGTTGTATGAGGAAAGAGTCCAGTTTCCATTTTTCCATACTGGTACCCAGTCGTCCCAGTGTTATTTTTTGAAAAGATCATTTTGTACTCGATAGTCTGTTGTCGCATCTCTCGCCAGTTTCGGCTTGAGTCTCTTGCTTGTTCTTTTCTGTTGGTCTGTTTATCCACTCCTGCCCCAGTACCATACTGTTACGTACGCTTACTATTTTGTGAAAACAAATCTCTTACCTGATGATTTTCAGTAGCTTCTCAGCTGTTGGCCCTTGGATAGCGGCAGACTTTAGAGTCATCTTGTCAGCTTACAGACACCCACACAAACGTATCCACAACCTCTGATTGTGTAAAATTACACACATGCACATGCGCACACGCACGCACACACACCCTGTTGGGATTCAGACTCAGATTGCACTTACTCTCTAGAGAAAAGTGGATTCCTCTAATCTGTAATCATGGTGTAATTCCTCACACAGTCAAGTTTTAGAATTCTTTTGCTTAGTGACCCTGTACATCACTTTCAGCTGTATTTTTGGTGCTTTCATACATGGTCTCCTTTCTTGATTTTTCTTTTTTTTTTTGCTTGTTCTCTCTCTATATGGAAATATTATTGGCTCTAAAAATTTTTTTTTTAGTTATTCATTTTTCAAAGGATTTTACATATTGATCTGAGAGAGAGTGCGCACATGCCCGAGTGGGGGGCGGGCAGAGGGAGAGGGAGAAGCAGACTCCCTGCTGAGTGGGGAACCCAGCATAGGGCCCCATCCCAGGATCTGGGGCCAAACTCAGATGCTTGACTCACTGAGCCACCCAGGTGCCCTGTTGACTTTTCTAAATACTGACTTTGTATGCAGCAGCTTTGGTGACTCTTACGAATCCAAACAACTTACACACTTAGAAATACTTTCCACGTACGGTCGAAATGACACTTCACCTGTGAGGGTGGGGGGGAGTTTAGTGTCTTCTTTTCTGGTGTTTGGCCATCATCCTTTGTCTCACTGGTGGATTTTCAGGAGAATGTTGACCAGAAATGGTGATAGCAGGTATTCCTGTCTTCTTCCCTTTCAGAAGGCTCTCTCTCCAGTTGGCTATGAATTACAATGTGCTGTCGATTTTTTGTGGGCTACCCATTTGTAGGTTAAAGAAGCCCTCTGGCAATCTTTGGTGGCTGGTAGTTTTGTTTTGTTTGTTGTTCGAAGATATGAGTGGGTGTTAAATATCACCATCGGTGCTCCCTGCGGTATTTGAGATTTTCGTGTGTTTCTGTCCTTCATAGGTTAGTGTGGTCAGGTACAAATTTTGACTTTGTGATAGTAAAGCAGCTTGCAGTAGAGCTGTAAGTTCACAGCTTCATCATGTTCTATACGACTGGATTCATTTTGAAATACATTTTTAGTATTTTCTACATTCTGTTCTCTTCCTTTTTCCTGCTGTGCTTGTTCCGATGAGGGTATCACAGTTAAGTGAGCCTCACCAAGTTGGTTTGAGGGTCTGCTCTCTCTTCTGTCCTGTGGAAGAGTTGTATAAATTGGAATTTTTTCCTCCTTGAATGTGAATGGGCAGTAAAGTTGTCTGGGTCTGGGATTTTTTTTCTTTGTGGGAAAATTTCTGATTGCTGATTTGATGACCTTAATGGTATAAGACTGCAGGCGTTCCCTGAATTTCTTACAGAGGCGCTTTTTCTTAGCCGTATTCTAGGGTTTTGCTCACTTAATTTAAATTTTCAAACAGTGTGGCCTAAAGGTATTTGTAATATCTTCTGACTTTCTTTTTGATGTCTGCAAGATCCATGGCCGTGTCCTGTTATTTCTGAAAATGTAATGTCTTTATTCTTTGTGGCATTTCTCCTTTTTGATTAGTTTTCCCAAAGGTTGGTCAGTATTGAGCTTTTTGAAGAGTCACATTTTGGATCTTGATACTCTCTTTTTATGACTGCTTTCAATTTTAATAATTTCTTGCTCTTAATCTTTTTTTCTTCCTTTACTGTTTTGGGTTGTTTTATTATTCTTTCTGTAATTTCTTGAAGCAGATGCCTAGCTTATTTATTTTCTTCATTCTTCTTTCCCAAAGTATGCCTTTTATTTTTTTTAATTTTTATTTATTTTTTCCAAAGTATGCATTTTAAAGCTATGAATATTCCTCTTTGTACTGTGTTAGCTGCATCTAGAAGCTTTGGTTTCTGGCATCTTTGTTGACATTTGGTTTGAATATTGCATTTCCATTGCGATTTCTTTTCTGTCCCCGTAGGTTATTTAGCGCCTGTCTTCTAATTTTAAATATGTGGGGATTTTCTAATCATTTTTGGGGCTTATTTCCCGCAAGTAATTGTATATGAACATAATTGCATTGCAGTAAGTGAGCATTATCTGTATATCAGTTTTTAAAAATGTGTTGAGGGAACCTGGGTGGCTCAGTTCGTTAAGCATCTGCCTTTGCTCAGGTCATGATCCCAGTGTCCTAGGATTAAGTCCTGCATCGGGCTCTTTGCTCAGCAGGGTGCCTGCTTCTCCCTCTGCCTCCCGCTCCCGTGACTCTACGTGACATGTATTCACCATCATAGTATCAGACAGAGTAGTTTCACTGCCCTCAAGTTCCCTGTGCTCTGCCTTTTCACTGTCCCTGCCTTCACTCCAGGCAACCATGGATCTTTGCAGTGTCTCCGTAGTTTTGCCTTCTTCAGAATGTCATAGTTGGAATCATACAGTATGTGGCGTTTCCACTGATGTCTTTCACTTGGTAATGTGCGTGTAAGTTTCTTCCATGTCCATTCATGGTGTGATACTTGTTTGTTTTCAGTGCTGAATAGTAATTTCATTGTCTCCTTGGACCACAGCGCGTTTATCTGTTCACCTATGGAAGGACACCTTGGTTGCTTTCATTTGGCAATTATGAATAAAGCTGCTGTAAACATTAACATACAGGGTTTTGTGTGGATATAAGTTTTCAGTTACTTTGGGTAAATACCAAGGATTGTGATTATTGGATTGTACAATGAGAGTATGTTTAGTTTTGTAAGAAACCACTGAAGTACACTGTCTTCCACGGTGGCTGTGCCCTTCCGCATCCCCACGAGCTGTGGACAAGCATTCCTGTTGCTCCACATCCGTGCCAACACTGGGTGCTGTCAGCATATTGTCCAATATTGTGCACTTTTATTTGGTGAAATATTCTATATCTATCAACTAGGTTGTTATTAAATGCTATTAAAATCTTCTAAATATACTAATCTTTTGTCTGCTTGTTTTATAAGTTACTCAGAAAGATGTGTAACTACTGCTAAATTTAATGGTGCATTTTTTTCTTCTGTGTTTTTGTCAGTTTTTCATATATATGTATATGAATATATGTATTTTTTCTTCTGTGCTTTTGTCAGTTTTTCATATATATACATATATATGTGCATATATATGTATATATATATGAAAATGAGTCCATATTATTAAATGATTATAATTTAAAATTGTTATTTCTTCCTGGTGAATTAAGGCATTCTGAAATGGCCTTTTTCTTTTTTTTTAAAGTGTATCTTCTTTAGTTATCTCTGTACCCAATGTGGGGCTCAAACTCACAACCTTTGGGATCAAGAGTCGTGTGTTTCACTGACAGCCAGTGAGGCACCCCTGAAATGACTTTTAATAATAATCTCCAATAATGCTTTTTGCCTTAATGTTTATCACATCCCATTTTAAGTGGTATATGACTTCCTCTGCAGACTGGTTTTGCCTAATACATCTTTTTACTATTCTTTAACTTTCAATATTACTATTGTCTTAGGTTTTGGGTGTATGTTTGAAATAGCATTAAGTTAGATTTTACAAAATCCACTCTAAGGGTAGCTCTCTTGATCGGAACACACACACAATCTAGTGATGTTTAATGTAAATTGGAGGTATATTTTGTGTACATTTACAGTCTTTGTAAGAAGTTAATTAGTTTGTCTAGTGTACATTGTTTCGGTAAGGCATTTTAATATTAAGGTCGTGCCCAAAGTTTTGTTGTGGTGAGAGACTTATCTAGGTAAAAGAACCTAACAGAAACTTCCTGTTTAATAATCCGGAATGTTTTCTTTTTATTAAGACATGTTTATTCAGTATGTCAAGAAATTTTTAAATTGTATCTTTTTTTGCTTTTTATAAATCCTCAGCTTTTCGCTGTGGCCTGCAGTTTCTAGGCAACATTGCCTCGAGGAATGAAGATTCCCAGTCCATTGTTTGGGTGCATGCCTTCCCAGAACTCTTTTTGTGAGTATATTGATAAAAGGTTTTCTGACTTCTGAAAAGACTGTGTTTATATAATTCCATTTACATGAAATTCAAAAACAGGAAAAACTAACCTTTAATAATAGAATTCAGGATAGTGGTGGTGGTTGGTGACAGGTTCAGGAGTTGCTGGGAGAGGTCATGAGGGAGTCTCCTGGGGGTCTGGGAATGTTTCATGTCTTGATCTGGCTGGTAGTTATGGAAGTGTATCCATATGTAATAATTTATGGCCTTAAGTTGCATGCCCTTTGTTGCATGTCAGTTGTATTTTAAGAAAATAGAAGTTTTGATTAATAAATACTAGGTTTACAAAAGAGACTCTTAATGTCATAAAACAAACTGAGGGGGGTGGGGGGGAGAGGGGTTGGGAGAGGGTGTTGGGGTTACATTATATGTTTAAATAAAAAAAAGCTTAAATAAAAAAAAAGAAATACTAGGTTTATTATAATTTCTAAGAAAAGCAAATTTATAATAAAAAAGCCATAAACCACTGAAGTATGGGCAACGAACTAGTCATTTATTTATTTAGTGAGCACTTACTTTTTATTGGGGGGAAAGGTAAGGTGAGAGGGAGAAAAAAAATGGGGTGGAGGGCTGGGGCAGAGGGAGAGAAAGAATCTTGAGCAGGCTCTGCACCCAGTGTGGAGCTTGAACTCACGACCCTGAGATCCTGACCTCAGCCAAAATCAAGTCAGACACTTAACCGACTGTGCCACCCGGGCGACCCTGCCAAGCACTTCTTATATCTGTGGCCCAAGGCTTTATGTTTTGGTAGATCTGGAGAGCTGTAAGACGTGGATGACCAATCTGTTAGTCTAGATTGGTTCATGGTGTTTTTCCTGGTGATTACTATTTTGTTTTGACCAGCTCTGTTGGTTCGTGAGAGGCTGAGCACAAACATAAAAGGTGAGCAGGTGGCAGAGGAAGAATAGGTAATAGGAAGGACACTGACAATGGGAGGCCTGGCTTCTCATCCAGGCTCAGTTACCAGCGAGTGTGGTGTCTTTGGTTGTGGCAACAGTGTAAGCTGTAACGTGGGAGTTGTTGCCCACGTGCCCCGGGCTGGGTGTTCCCTGTCCTGGTCAGCAGCCCTGAAGGGCAGGTGGTGCTGTCCCCTTTGGGACTTTGAGTGTCAGTTGGCCGAGCTGAGCCAATGATGGCTGAGCTGCTCTCTGGATCCAAAGGCTGCACCTGCTCAGACAGCAGCTGCCTAAAGTCTCTGCCGCCTTCCCTGGTGGTAGAATGTTTTGGGCTGTGTGGAAAGGGTGATGTTCGGATCAGATCAACTAGATAGAAACAGATATGATTCACTGAGTCTGTAACTGGCTCTCAGATTCCTGCCAATAATTAGAGTTGGAGGCCTAAAATCTTTACAATTAGTGATAATGAAGCTTAGGTAGAAGGAGCAGAGGAGAGGCCCTTCAACAGGGCTGTCAGAGAAGTCAAGACAGGGTGGTTTTACTGATGGTGTCAAATCTGATCCTCTCTGAAGCCCGGTGAGATAGGCCAAGGAGGTCATTGTATTCCATTTTTATATCAGAAAACACACAGAAAGAGGTTATTTGACTTCACTCCGCATGTATCTTTGAGACAAATATAACCAAATTTGAATTCCAGCTTTGGAAGGCACTGGCTTTGTGCTCTTGGGCAAGTAAAGTCAACACAGTCTTTATCTGTAATACAAGGATCATATCTCCTCCAGAAGAGTCTTACGAAGTTGCACTGAAAAAAAAAAATCCTGCCATAGCACATGACCCATAATGTTACTGACGGTTGATAAATTGGTCACCTTGCGGAGACCACGCAGCGGATGGGGGACATGAAGCAGGATTCCCACAGACGCTCCTGCCTCCACATTCTCTCTCTTGTCGGGACACCATCTTTCCTCTAAATATTCTGTCCCTCGTAACTATTGAAGAAATTCCTGTTGATGATGTAGCCTGTTTTGCCTTTGATTTTTTTTTTTCTAACAAGAGTGAACATTTTAATCTCTTATAAATGTAATCATATTATCTTCCTCTTTAATCAGATGATGTTTGCTTTTGAGCCGTACGTCAGCTGCGTCTTTAATATCGGATGCTTTGTGTTGTGACTCATTTTACGTTGCTGTTTTACAACAAATAGCGTATTTGTTTCAAAGTGTTGTACTTCATTAAATCCTTAAAAACATCAGGAGGCAATGAATTTGTTAATGGGATGATTATTATGTATACGTCGTAATCATATTTTACCATACTGCTGAATGGGCTCACGCTCTCATTTCTTTATTTGGAAGGTCTTGCTTAAATCATCCAGACAAAAAAATTGTTGCCTACTCATCAATGATTTTGTTCACGTCCCTGAATTCTGAGAGAATGAAAGAACTGGAGGAAAATTTGAACATTGCCATCGATGTCATCGAAGCTCACCAAAAGCAGCCTGAATCCGAATGGCCGTAAGTATCTTGTTAGAAATTTGATTGCCTGAGAACGTTCTAACAGATCGCTTTCCTTGCAGAGTAAGTAAGAGTTTGAATCACAGTAATTGAACGACATGAGAAAAGTTTCTTGGCAGCACCTGGAGGCTTGGGAAAAGGGAAATGAGGTGGGAGGAGGGGATTTTGTGAGGTGGTGAGGACTGGGGCACAGCCTGAGAACACGCGGCCCTTCTGGGACGTCTAGATGAGACTGCCATAGCTGCACCCAGTGGTTCATTAAGGGTTGGGTGTTGTTGTGGGTCCCGGGAGCTTCTGTTCAGATGAGATATCCACTGTCATTCAGATTCTCATGTCTGTCTGTCCCCCACCTCCATACATAGTGCTTCATCTCTCTCTGCTTGCTTATTTAAGATTTTTCTTTGTCCTTTCAGAAGTTTAATTATGATGTCTTGGTGTGGAACTCGTCGGGTATATCCTCTCTGGGTTCTCTAGACTTCTTGAATCTGTAGGTTTACGTTGCCAAATTTGGGGAGTTTCCAGCCACTATTTGTTCGAATCCTTTTTCAGCCTCTCCTTCGTGGCCTCTGTGTCAGGCCACAGAAGGCCAAGGCTGAGGCTGACTGTAATCGGTAAAGACACAACAAGCCACTGTTCGATTTAGACAGTTTGTTACTTGTGTGGACGGGGGAAAAAGAGAAGCCTTGATCCTCGTCCCACATGATGACAAGGGGCCGGAAGACTGGGGTGATAACTGTAGGGAGACGCCCCGTTGCTTGAAGCGGTTTTACATTCTGAGGGCGTGGGCAGATATCTCCAAATCTCATCAGAAGGACATCTCATCCGTCTGTCCCCAGCAGCCACCCACGGGACAGGAAGGAGACCTCCTCAGAGGCCTCAGGCCCCCATCCTTGGCTTCTGGGAGGATCACAGGCTGTGGTGCTTTTGTCCATATGGCCTGTGTGCGTGTGTGGGAGGCCGCAGGGCCCTCAGAGCAGTCCCTGTTGTCCGGTGACACAAACCTTAGTCTTCTGTTGTTGCCCCACAGGTCCCTGAGGCTGTTTGGGGTTTTGATTTTTTGTGTTTTGATTTTGTTGTTTGCATTCCGTTTTCTCTTGCGCCAGTACCTCACTGTCTCGGTGACTGTAGCTAGGTGTTAAGTCTTAAATCAGAAACTGTAGGTCTTCCAACTTTGCTCTTCTTTTTCAGGAGTTTTTTGGGCTGTTCTGGGTCTCTCATGTTATATATTAATTTTAGGATCAGCTTTTCAGTTTGTTCAGAGGAACAGCTAGAATTTTGGTAGACAGTCCATGGATCCATAGATGACTCTGAGAAATGCTGTCGTTTTAACTAGATTAAGTTTTCCAGTCCATGTGGAGGGGTATCGTTCCACCTCCTTAGGCCTTATTCATTTCTTCAGTGAAGTTCTGTAGTGTGTTTGTGTACAAGTCTTACATAGCTTTAGTTCCTTTCATTCTAAGTACTTTATTTTTGATGCTGTTTAAGGGGAATTGTTTTCTTAATTTCATTCATGCGTTGTAAATGGCAAGTATATAGAAATATGGTTGATTTTTTTTTATGTTGATTTTATATCCTGTTACCTGAGCTGAACTCATTTATTAGTTCTGATGGTTTTTATAAAAAAACATCTTATTTATTTATTTGAGAGAGAGAGTGAGAGAGCGAGAGAGCATGAGGGGAGAAGGTCAGAGGGAGAAGCAGACTCCCTGCAGAGCTGGGAGCCCGATGCAGGACTCGATCCTGGGACTCCGGGATCCCGACCTGAACCGAAGACAGTGGCTTAACCAACCGAGCCACCCAGCTTCCCCAGTTCTGATGTTTTTTTTGTGATTTTTCTTTTTTTAGGACTTGTTTATACAGGATCATGTCATCTGCAAATAAACAGTTTTACTTTTTCTGTCCAGTTGGGTTGCCTTTCTTTCTTTTTCTTATGCAGCTGCTCTAATACAATGCTGAGTAGTCGTGGAGGGCAGACCTCTGTGTCTCACTCCTGATTTCAGGTGAAAGGCTGTCAGTCTCACCAAGTCACACCGAGTGTGAAGTATGGTTCTCCATATTACCCTTCTTCCGGGGGAGGAATATCCCTGGACTTATTCCCAGCTGGTTGAATGTTTTTATCATGGAAGTTGTTAGATTTCATCAAGGGCTTTGTCTGCGTCTGTTGAGGTTTTTGTTCTGTATTTTGTTTCTGTAGTATATTGTGGTGATTAATTTTGTTTTATTTTAATTTTTTTAGTTTTTTGAAATCGACTGCACACACGTTGGAGGGGGGAGAGGCAGAGGCAGAGGGAGAGAGAATCTCAAGCAGACTTCAAGCTCAGTATGGAGCCCAGCGGGGGGCTTAATCTCACAACCTTGAGGTCATGACCTGAGCCGAAATCAGGAGTCAGACCCTTAGCTGATGGAACCACCCAGGTGCCCCTAATTTGGTTTTATTTTAAACCCACTTGTCATTCCTGGGATAGATCCCACCTGCTTATGGTATATAATCTCTGTGTGTGGTGGACTTGGCTTCCTCATGTGCTGTTAGGGTCTTCTGTTTCTGTGTTGATAAGGCATCCTGGGCTGTAGTTTTCTTTTTCTTGTGATGTCTCTGCCTGGTTTTGGTATCAGGTTAACACTTGCCTCACAGAGTGAGTTGAGAGGTGTTCCCTTCTCTTATGTTTGTTTTTTGTTATTTTGGGGAAAAGTTTGCAAAAGACTGGTGTTAATTTTTCTTTAAATATTTGGTAGAATTCACCAGTGAAGCCCTCTGGTCCTGGGCTTTTTTTGTTGTTGTGGGAAGTTTTTTTTTTTTTTTTTTAAGATTTTATTTATTTATTAGTTAGAGAGAGAGAGACCGAGCACAGGCAGACAGAGAGGCAGGCAGAGGCAGAGGGAGAAGCAGGCTCCCTGCCGAGCAAGGAGCCCGATGTGGGACTCGATCCCAGGATGCTGGGATCATGACCTGAGCCGAAGGCAGCTGCTTAACCAACTGAGCCACCTAGGCGTCCCTGTGGGAAGTTTTTTGATGACTCATCCAATCTCTGCCTGTTGTTACAGGACTGTTTAGATGGTTTACTTCTTCTCGGGTCAGTTTCACTAGTTTGTGTCTTTCCCGGACTTTGTCCACTTGGCCCGGGCAGACTGATATGTTGGTGTAGTTCTTCCTAGCACTCCCTTACGGTCCCTTTTTGTTTATGTGAGGTTGGTAGGAATGTTTCCTCTTTGCTCCTGATTTTAGTAATTTCAGTCTGTATTTTGGTTGTTCCAGCTTAAGATTTGTCAGGGTTTTGATCTCAGAGAACCAGCTTTTGGATTCATTGATTTTTTTTTTTTTCTTTCCCTGTTCATTTTCTATTCTCCATTTCATTTATTTCTGCTGTGATCCTTATTTATCCTTCTTATCCATTTGTGTGTAGTTTGCTCTTTTTTTCTAGTTTCTTAAGAAACTGAAAGGTCCGGTTATTGATGAAAGGTTTTTTTTTTTTTTTTT